>QZLH01000781.1:0-11425 GCA_003833135.1 Oehlia diaphana | reverse complement strand
TAAATATTGATTGTTTACGGAGTTGGCAAAAAAAAAAAAAAAAAAATTTTTTTTTGTGTTTTTTTCCTATAAAATTTTTTTTTATTTTTTTTTTTTTCTTATAGACAAAAATTTTTATTTTTATTATTACAATACTACTATTAGATTTCGCGGTTTCTCCCCGAAATTTGTTACATAAATTAATTTATACATAATTTCTCCTTGTTTTCCTTATTTTACTTTTAAGGATCTAATTGTATTAAAATTAATAAAAATATTATTATAATTGTCTGACCATATTCGTAAAATTTGAAAGAAAAATTAAACATAATGTATCAAAGCATCATTTGCACAATCACGAAATAAAAGTTGTATTTGAAGGAAATCCTCCCCTTGACTTTCGTAAGCAAGCACCACTTCTTATTTGTCGCTATCAGATCAAGAAAAATTTTAAGTTAAAACTTTCTCAGCCAATAATTTTCCCATGCGCAAAATTTTAATAGTGGTGGTTAATTAATAATACATAATGTTCCACTACATTCATAATATTGATTAAATAAACCGCAGTATTTTTAAATTGTAACACAAACCAAAGTCTGAACTTGTAATTCGAATAACCGGAGTTTGATTCGTTCTCTTTGTTCTAATTTAACTGAATAGATTTCTAGTATGATTTATTAAATTGTATTAACTATAATTATTTTCTCTCTAATTTATTGCTATGAATGCCAAATTGTTTTCAATTGTCATAAGCTTTAACAAATCCATAATTTTTTTTTACCTTTTTTCTTAACGTTAATACTAAAAATAACTGATAAGTAGTACAGTACATTTCTAATAGATTTAAACGAAGAAGTATTTGGATTATAGATAATATTTGAATAGAAAAAATTTATTGCGAAATTCAATCACGTGAGAAGACATGTAAATATCAAGGGCACGTGATTCATATGATTTGGCTGTGGTTATGATTGTTGTTATTTCATTCACTGACCCTAACTTAACGTTAACTCTAAAGGTAATATTTCAGCCCTAAACCAACCTTCCTAATCAATACCCTAATCCTATGCTTACCTTAACCCTAAGCAACTCTAAACCGCCAATGTAACTCCAAAGATAAGTATTCAATATAGATTTTAAATTTATAAGTAAAGCAATTTAAAATTTAAATTTAAATTGAAAGAACTAAGTTATTATTTATTAAAAATAAAATGTAATATTGATTTAAAGAATTCAATTTGCATTTAAAAACTTTTACAATAGTAAATTACCGTATTATTAGTATTGACCTTTCATGTTAGTGATTTAGTTCATTTTTTTAAAATTTTTCAGCATCTTCAACTAATTAATTACGCTTTATATTCTGACTAGTTTTGTTCCTTTAAAACAAAAAAATAACGAAATTTTATTTGTTGAATTGATATTATTGCTTACTTGGTGATTTCCAAGATATTAAATCAGCAATTTTTTAATTCTACAGGGGTTCATATTTTCTGTAAGTTTTGAGTTAACACCTTTAGCTCCATAATTACATGTAAATTCAAATAATGGTTTAAAAGATTTATGGCCATTGTAATAGACATCTTTCAAAATAGAATTCCATTATAAAGAAAGCAGGTCAACTTATTCATTTTACAAAATAATTTTATATTCTTGGTAATGTAGACGCGAAATAGCTTAAATAATACGCGAAATATATCAAGTTGCCACAACTGCGCCGTGCGCCGTATATAGAAAAAATCACATACACAAAAATCACATGCCCGGTGGTAACTCGGACACTCGGTAAATAGTAGATGGTGTGCCGTTACACACTTGCAAAATCATAAAAAAAATTTCAAAACTTGAATAATAGTTGAACGGAAATTAAAGAATTGACCGAGTTTTGGTTCATAGAGTAAATGAAACCATCAGTCCATTTGTGGAATATTGTATTGTTGTAGTTTGAGCAAAGATTTAAAGCGATCTAATAAAAGGCTGGCGTCAAAAGAGTATACAGTTATTTCAATCACATGATCCGAAAATAATAAAAAATTTATAGTTATTAGCAGTGTTGTACATGGGTCATGTCCCGCCAAAATTTTAATGTCCCGGACATTGTCCCATCCATGTCCCGTCCACGTCCCGTCCAAAATTGTCCAAGTTTATAAATTGTCTTTATCAAGACAACACCTAATGGGCTAAAATTCATATTTAAGAACACGTGATTTTAATGTCCCAATGTCCCGGACATTGCTAAAATCTTTGGACGTGTCCTGAATTGTCCCATCCTGTCCCGTCCATGGACATGTCCCGACAACACTGGACTTATTAGAAATCGTAGTATCTTGTGGTATTGCTTCTATGATTTCATATTTCAGCTCTTGTCAATGAAGACCAATTATTTACAAGCGTATTCGTCGATTCGAATTCAATCTCATGACATAAATATTATTTCATAATATTAATAAAGGAACCATCTGTGAAGAAATTAGCGAAAGGAAGTTGCGAACTTGTATCAACAAATCTAAGAAGAAGAGGATTCTAATAGTCTAATATTAGGAAGAATAGAGAGGTAATAATAATTCGTCTGATTTCAATCGTCAAAGTGAAATATTAATTAAGTGTTAATTTCCCAAATTTAAAGAAAGAAGCAAGGATCGTAAAGTTAAATTGTCTATCATACAAAACCAATTTCTGATGTCTTGATTTATAAGTTTTCTTTAATTAATTTGAAGGTGGTATGATTATATTTATCGAATGTTGGATGAAGTTTGGATTGTTATTATGAACGATATCCACGTTTTTCTATTCATAGAGAATTTAATACTTGAGCATCATTGTAAGTATTTACTGTTTGGTAAAATAAAAAAAAATTCATTCTTTTGCAACACAATCTTTATTTCAAAAAAAAGAGGTATTATCTGTTATGTTTAACATATTAAAAAAATTTTTTTTTTCAGCTTTGTCGATTTTTTTTTATTTTTTGAAAGTACAGTAGAGATTTTAATACTTCGTCTCAAACTTTTATAAAATTTTCTATTCTTTTTATGTAAATATATGTCTCAAACTTTTATAAAATTTTCTATTCTTTTTATGTAAATATATGTATGATATTTAAATATATACAAATATACTGTATCTCAAAAAAAGGTTTATATAACGAAAATTTTTAAAAAACTTGTACAGAAGTATAATTCTTCAAGAGAAATTATGTAAAAACTAAAGAACGTGAACAAAAAAAACTCGGTAAAAAGTCTTTCGCATTTCAAAAACTATTTAAAAAGCTTTCCAACAATCACAATAATCTAACCTGGAAGAAAAAATGATAAAAACATTAGCGTTTTAAAATGGTACAGTAGTAGGGCTTAAGAAAGAAAAAATCGCTCTATTTTTAGTAGAAAATTATATATATATATACATGCATTATCTTTGAAGCTTTATTTTAGCTTTTCACCCCAAAAAATCGAAATGAGATGTGAAAATAATGAAGCGAACTAGCGAGTCATACGGAAAAAAATTGATAGGATTTAATTTAAAAATTATATTATCTGTGAAAGAAATCGCATGATGCTACATGCCATTTTTTCATATCATGTTTTCTTATTTTTATAGGATATTGCTTTGTAGCGATTATAATTATATCACAATTATTAACCAATGATAGAAGTTATTTATATTATTTTATTCTAAAGAGTGGTTATCTATGTCTAATACGATTATACTGTAGCTATATGTTTAGTAAACAAAGGGACTATCTGGTATAAAGAATAGATATTCATCCCGACGCCAGGCCCACACCCTTCGGATAGACGCAAATTGTGGGTATGGTAAAACGTCACATATAAAAAAGGTTACGTGGCCATACGTGTACACAATAGAACGGTCTAGGCCTTTCCTTATTTGGTAATAAACAATGTAGATCTGTATGGAACGCGGGTGACATTTTGCATACCCTACATGTTATCGTAACACCCAATTTTTTTTTTTTTTGGCCACGTAGTAGTCAAATCTGTCCAATCAGAATGCTAGAATTGGTCAATAATTGTATATTTAAAGTACAATAACGATATTATCGTGTGACCCATTGTATGGACCCTACTTAATTATAGCTTGTTTTTGATAACAAAATTATCGGCAATTATATTTAATATACGGAGCACGATAATTTTTTTTATCGTTTTTTCTTATTCATATTTTTCTTATTTTTGTGTATTTTTTTTTACATGGTTCTTTTAGTAAAGGATTAGTAACGAGGGAATTAGGGGAAAACTGACTACCCTGGAGGGTTAGTTTACGTACCTGGCTTCTAGTAAGTTGGTATATTTTTCTAAACAATACTAAGAACACATCATATTTTATAGTTTCTTTCATGTTGTTCTGGATCAGGTACTTGAAATGATTCGGAAAATAATGAATTGGAAATCTTAACAAGATACTAATTGTATATTACGTATTTTTTTGTACGCAAGAGCAAACATATGTATAGTCATATATTTAATTTTTTTAATACTTTTTCTTATGTACTCAAATGAAAATTTAAAATTTATTTAATACAAATTTATAAAAGATTATGTTGTGCAATTTCGAGCTCAATAATAAATTTTATACATAATTATTATAATCAATTTTCACTTATATGACAGATTTGTTGATCATCGCCTGGTTCTCAGTAGTTGTATTACCTTTACTATAAATAAAATAAATAATATACAGTAACTGATAATTAATATATTTAATGTATACAGTAATTAACCAGATAAATTAACCAAGCTAGTTAACTTAGTACTGCCGTTATTTATTTTATCTTATTGTATTTATTTATTGTTAAAATTATAAATATAATGAGTGTTACACTTTATTGAAAAAGCTATTCTTTATTTGAATTTTTGAAAGTTTTTTGTTGGTTCGTTACAGTGCGGAATATTTTTTTTTTTACAATTAAACTCCCGAATTTATTATTTTCATACACAGGTATTAGATTGTTTGGCGTAAAAATAAGATCGACCTAATAAGGTTTCATGAGTTGGATTGGATTGTATTGTAATACTTGATTTGTGATTCGGATTGGATTGGACTTTTACTAAAAAATTCCTAGTACAGTATTTGTGCAACAATTCGGCGCTAAACTTTCGTTAACGCTGGCCAAATTAATAATACTGATTAGCATAATTTTGGTAATTTTTCTGATTTTTAGATTTACAAAACGGGGGCTTATTTTTTTGTAGTCATTAATAAATACTCTGTACATTATTCTTACAATCCATCTGAAAGCTCTTATTCTTTGACTTTTCTTTCACATATGAGAGAAGCATTGCCGTTACGATTGTGAACATAAAATTAAGTCATAATCAGCAGTTTTCTTTCTAAAACTTATACAATCTGTTGATTATCCAAAACTGTTTTAGGTCGAATCAATATAAATATTTATATTTCAAATATAAATACAACAAATACGGCGTTTTTATTTTTTTATACAAAAACCCCATTTTTTTTAAAAAAAAAAATTAGATACTACCATGAACTTTGATATACGAAGAAAATTACAAGAAAAACGAAAACAGCGGTGTAGAAAACAACCATATAAACGCGTTAATAATGAAAATACACTGAGACGTATCGAGCGACTTCCTATACAAACTACAAATGATACAAATGATTTATTGATATACCAATTTTTCAATGGGTCTTCTTTTTATTAACTTTGGCATGTTATGACTTATTAAAAGGTAATTGAGGTAAGATAAGATTCGTAACAAAAATATATATATTTTTTTGATAACTAATTATTATTCATCATAATTTAACTTAGAACATACATTTGTCTTTGTCATGTTCTTGAATTAAAAATTCTGTATATATTTTCCGTGTATTTTTATTTTATTCATTTTATAAACAACCTTCATATATTATGATTTTCCTCTGACTTATTATTAATAAGAATAAAATAATTTTAATTATGTTGTATTCGCAATAACAATAAATACAATATGAAAATACAATACGACATTTTACTTTTATTATTTTGAAATTTATTTGAGGAAAAGTATGACTTCTATCCATTAATTTGGCTATCTTATGAGAAACATGTTTCTTCTCAGCTAGGGTGAATCTCAATACCTTTAGACATTTTAGTGATTAATCACTATCGTTAGGCGTAAAGCCGTGCTCGATGGAGTAATGATTTTCATAACAGATTTAGTTATTATTCAAATACCAAAATTATAAATGATCGGCTACTCTCAACCGGTACAAATAATTTTAATTCCGGTTAAAAAAAAAAAATTTTGTCCGCCACAAATAAAGTTTTAAGATTTTTCGAATTTCGATATGTCAATTTGAAACAATTTCCTAACCAACGTACATAAACTTTTTTTGAAGGTGAGGTTTTTAAAGTAAATTAAAAATAATTATTTGAAATTCAATCAATCATATTCCATAATTTTAAATTTTACTTCTTTATAAACCTTTTTCGATTTTATGCCTCTAGATATGTTTATATTTATGAGATAATGGTTAATGAAATACTTATAAGGAAATTGAAAGGTTAACTTATTTATGTCACATGGTTAAGCATGTTCAGCAGAAATGTTTATCCGTGAGAATTATAATCTTAAACAAGAAGTTTAGATTGATTATCGTTAATTAGAAATTTCGTTATATGTCCAATAGGAGATTTTCAACATAGCTGATTATTCCTTTTATATTAACGACGTATAAATGTATAATAAGGATATAAATTCATAATTTTATGTAATCTTTATGTTTCAAATAAAATATACTATATATGTATAATTAAATAACACAGCTTTGATACCTTCTTAAAGAGGAAAATTAATTTGAAGCCCAAATTTTAGAAATATCCGATAAAGGTAAGAAAACGCTTTATATACAGTATATTTTTAGTTTACATAATTTGGCTAAGTATTATTTATAATACTATTGACACTTTTTGCACTTTTTGAATTATTTCTTATCTTACCGGAGATACCGGAGTATAGTTTATTTAGATTAATTTAAATATAAATAATGGAAAGGCCCGAAAATTACGGCTATTTACTTTTATACTTTGACATAAATGTTTAAGCACTTTTATAATTATGTCAAAAAAATAATCAAAAAATTTATTATTGTTTATATAGTTGCAGGCCTTGCGGCAATTATTTTAATGGCTTTCTCCATTGTTAAGATGGACGACATCAAATTTTCCCTTAAGGGTAATTATATACAATATATGAATATGGTAATAATAACTTTTAAGAAGCAAGACAATGAATAATGGATTTGAAGGCCTTTTGACTTAATATACCCACATTGAGACGTACCGTGAAACCTTCCTCAAGACTTCAACAGCTTACAAATTATCAATTTTTTTATTGGATTTTTTTTAAGTATAAATGTCTTATTATTAATTCTTATCTTGCTCCGAATATTCATTCTTCATTTCTTCATCATATGATCTTTTACAGCTGATTTCATAATGTACGGGACACCTAATAGTTGAACTCGGTACATTCGGTAAAACTCGGTAAAGTTCAGAATAAGGTAAAACCACGGAGCACTTGTCCGAGCACGGTGGCGACGTGATGTAGTTTTTATTTTATTCTGAGTTATACCGAATCTTACCGAGTTTCTCTCGGCATGGAGCAGAGACCCGGGAAAATTCCATTTTTATAATAAATGAATAAATCGGAATTTTTGCTGTATTATGGAATAAAACGGAATTTTTATGGTTTTTAACAATTTTATTCCGACACGTGACAACTAGCCTATCATTATTGCATATTTTATTGACTATATCGTGATAGAATTTGTAAAAAACTAGTGAATTGATCATTATTTCCATCGTTTTGGGTAAAATTATTGTCGTGTCACTGGCGCAACCTAAGTTGGCCTGCATTAATATGCAATCCGGCTAGAATTATCAAATGTTTCTTACTATAATTGGTAATTTTTTATCGGAATAAAATCGGAATTTTTTCGATTTAATATCGGAATAAATCCGGGTCTCTGGCATGGAGTAAAAATTGATGAGTGTCACGTGCATTATGAAATCAGCTGTAAATTAGATTATTAATCCGATCCGGGTGCCGTCATATATCATGAAAATGAAAATTTTACATTTCTCTCCCGACACTTCCGAATCTTAACATTTTAGAGATTGGAACCGACCAAAGAAACATCAACCGATTAACCGATTAATTAAATTCATTAATTACTAATATAAAAAATAAAAAAAAAAATATAGAATATTTTTTGAATGTAAATTATATCAATTTGTTTTCACTCATATATTATTTAGTTCATATTTATTAACCTTAATACTAAAACATTAATAAAAAAAATCGTTCGAGTTTGAAGAACTCGTGACCGAAATCCACACCTTATGAAGCACCCCCAGAAAATAAGCATCACTGGCCCGAATTATGACGATTTGGGCGGAATTATGAATTTCTTGGGCAGCATTAAGTGCAAAAGACGGGGCTTTTAATAACAAAATACGATAAATTATGATTTGATAATTTCCGATTTTTGAGATACTTTGGCGTCAGTTCATGATAAACTTAAATTAAGCTGTATACGTAAAATTATATCAATTGTTTATGTAGGTCTAACCCTATAAAAAATTTTTCAGAAAAATGATCACGTGTATATTGTAAACAGTAATTTAAGAAATTGTTTAAGTATATTGATTATCTGAAATTTCGAGAGTCATTCAGGAAATATACTAGTTTTTTCATATACAAGTGATTAGGAATGTGTCACCTAGTAAATGGCAGAAGGAACATGTAAATAAAAAAAAATTTCCTAAATTGATAATATTTGTAAATTACTAAAAAAGGTGAGATCACCATTTAGTATTGCAGATTCTGACGCGAAAAAAAGTAGTACATTCCTGATTTTATGGAAAAAAAAATCAAATACAACCACTTTAGTTTTAGTGGTGAAACGTTATAAATCCACTTATACTACCTATACTACGAAGATTGATTAGCAATACCAGATACTAGAAAAAACTTTAAAAAAATTAAAGTGTATATTTAAAACCTTTAATAAAAACTTTATTCGATGATAGCCCTCTTTCCTTGCTACAAATGTATAATATTGACTATATTAACTATATTCTAAATAACATTGATCGTCAAATGATCACATGACAACTAGATTTAGTCATCGATCGGTAGAATATCGGCAATCATTCGGCAAAATACCGGAATACCGGTAACAATACTTTAACCGGTTAACCGTCTTAATCGGTTAATTAATTAACGTCCAACCTTTACAACATATAGGCCGCTTCTAAATTTAAATTACGATTTTCCCAAAAGTTATATTATGTTTGTTTATTGTAGACCTCAAACTCTTCATAAATTCTAGACGACAAACAATCAAATTGGAGAGGCTTTAACATGCTTATAATATTTGTTTTTAACTTTATTTCTTCATATTCAATTAGTAAACATTTATAATTACAGTCAAACCTCGATGTACCGATATTTTATATACCGATAAATGATCTATACCGATAAATTTCAATTATCCCATTTCATAATTAATAAAAAACCTTGTTGTACCGATATTATATATAGCTTCGCGAAATAACATGTAACGATACTCTTTCTTTGTCACTTTATAGTAACGTATAATAAAGATGTATTGATAATATAGGTTACACTGGTTTTAATTTGGGCTGCAAGGTTTGGCCCGAGTTAAAAAAATGTAAACTTATAATTCGAGCGTCTAGCCAAAATCATATTTTTTTTGGTTTTTCGAAATTAAGCATAGTGCGAACCAGAATTAGATTTGGCTCGCATTATGATCTATCAATGTTTCAATGTACCGATACTTTTTCCCTGTCCCAACAGTATTGTTATATCGAAGTTTGACTGTACACATATCAAAGGTGCAGTATATAAAGCATTCTTTTTATAAAATTATGTAAATTTCAAACGAATACGAACAGTACTTAATCCACTCATGTTTCGTTAGATTTGCTTTAAAATGCGGCTGGTTGTTACTAGATAAATATTGAAATAGTATCACTATAAAAAATAAATGTTTGGAATTCATCCGGAATTCGTCTAATATAAAGTTTTGGACAAATTTCGGACAGATAAACCTGGAAAAATTTCCGGACATAGTAAAATTCAGATAATTTGAACTGGACAATTCTGAGCGTACAGAAACGAGCGTATTTTCAGAACAATTTTTGGACACAGCACCTGGGCATTTTTGGATAATTCTTTAGACAAATTTTCCAGATAATTTCTGGGAAATTTCTGGGAAATTTCTGGACATTTATTTTTTATAAAGTATATGATAAAAATGTTTTGTTTTTTTTTGTTGAGTATCTTAATTTATGAACATTTTTAATATAATTATTGTAGGGATTTTCATTTTCAGGATTTTGTCAGTTGGAATTATATTATAAATTTCGGAATTTTATATACAATACCCGTTGATCTATTTTCCTTGGTTTATAATTTATATTATAAATTTCCCTTTAATTTTTTTTTCTTTTTTATTTGAGAGATTTCATAATTTTAATTGAAAATCATGATTTACTTTATTTTATTAGTATATAAAGATGTGAGGAATCTACGTGTAAAATTTCTTTTTTCTAGTATTCATTTGTTATTTCATAATAAAGAGACATTTCATTTTTACAAAATATATTTAATAAACGAAGAGTTACTATCACGATGAGTCGATAAGAGATCGACTGGCTATCCGTAGTTTTATTATGTATTTGGTTAAGGTTTTACTAATCATTTTGATTTAAAATAATCTATCATTCATAATCACCTAAAAGTAATATATTAGAGTGATTTTGGGTGTTACGATAACATGTAGCGCATGGATACCTTTGTATGTAGGGTATGCAAAATACGGTGTATCCGATTTTAGTATAGTATGATTTTGTAATATTGCATTTTTTGTTAGTACATATCTGATATGATTTTAAATCGTACGTACTACTTTGATTGTTAAATATACGTACAGTATATAGTGAAAAAAAAAAATCATACATACGTATATAATCATACTTTTTTACCAGTCTCGTCATACACTTTTTCGATGGCGCTCGCTCCTTCTTTAAAATATGAAAATAAAATTTAAATAAACATAATTATGTGTTGTTTCACTTGTTTGTACGTAATAAAAAAAATTAAATCATACTATCATACATGCATATTATTATATATTGTGATAAATATACTGTATATATACCATAAAAAATCACTATATTAGTATTCTATATACTCTGCAAAATATCACGCATGTTCCATACAGATCTACATTTTTATTACCAAATAAGGAGGTCGTCTAAAGCGGGAAAATCACGTGATTCAGTGTAATTTTAATTAGATTAATTTTTTATAAAGAAAGATTAATAGAAACTTTAAAATCATAATATAAGCGTATTTTTATCTGCTTTGCAAGTTTACTTAAGGAAAAAAAGTGG
>QZLH01000780.1:0-26326 GCA_003833135.1 Oehlia diaphana | reverse complement strand
CATTTGTATATTTTTTTATATTTTAATATTTTTTTATAAAATTTTAATATAATATATGTAATATTAAAGTAATTTCTAATACTATAGTATATAATATATTGATTAAAATATAAAAATTTATATTATATAATAATTAACAAAATATACAAATTATGAGGACAAGAATGTCCTCAAAGTTACTAAAACAAAAATATGTGAACAAAAATGTTTTCAAAATTATGAAGATAACAATGTCCTCAAAATTATAAGGACAAAAATATCCTTAAAATTTACAAGGACAACAATGTCCTCAAGCTATAAGGACAAAAATGGCCTTAAACTACAAGAGCAAAAATGACCTCCAGTTACAAGGATAGAAATGTCCTCAAATTATGAAGATAACAATGTCTCCAAATTTTTGAGGACAAACATATCCTTAAAATTACAAGGACAAAAAATTAACAATATTCACAGTTACAAAAACAAAAATGTCCTCATAATTGTGAGGACAAAAATGTCCTCAATAAATAATATCCTCAAAGTTGCAAGGTTAATAATATCCTCAAATTTAAAGGACAAAAATGTTAAGAAACAAGATTTTGAGGACAAAAATATCTTCTCAAAGTCACAAGGACAAAAATATGAGGACAAAAATGTTCTCAAAATAATGAGGACAAAATGTCCTCAAATTTATGAGGACGAAAATATCAAGATTTTGAGGACAAAAATGTCCTCATAATGAAGACAAAATATTCTTAAATTTACAAGAATAACAATGTCCTCAAAATTATGAAGACAAAATGTCCTCAAGTTCCAAAAAGAACAGAAATGTTCTCAAATTACGAGGACAATAATGTCCTAAAATTATGAGGACAAAAATGTCCTTAAATCACATGGACAAAAAATTAATAATGTCTCATAGTTGTGACTTGTGAGGACAAAAATCATGTTCTCATAGTTAGTTGTAAGGACAAAATTGTCTCATAGTTGCAAGGACAAAAATCATGTCCTCATAGTTGCGAGGACAAAATCATGTCCTTATAGTTGCGAGGACAAAAATCATGTCCTCATAGTTGTGAGGACAAAAGTTGCGAGGACAAAAATGTCCTTGTTGATAAGGTCACATGATCACTACTTAACATTGGCCAATAAAAACTGTGGTTTCCATAGAGGATATAACCTATGCATTTGAGAGACGATGGATAAGGTTATATCCTTTGCCGATCAGGCTAATGGGGTGTAACGTTGTGGCTGTTGGCGAAATTAGAGTGATCTCCGCAAAACATGGGATGTTTTCAAATGCAGATATAGGTCATGCAACATCTTTTGGAGAGAAACTACTTCAATTGCAGCCTCGTCGAACATTTGTTTATGTTGTTCTTACAGATTGTCATGTTTTCATGTTAATTTTTATTACCAGAAGTGGTAATGGTAATCTCAATTATAAACGTACACCACTTGCAAATTTAGAATCTGATAGTGGTTCACCAGCTGTGGGATGGCAGCAGCTTGTCACGCTGTTATCTCAAGACCCAGAAACACTTGGCTGGGTACCATCAACTTTACGCCATGAAGATAAAGAAATCAAATTAGTGAGATCAATTGGAACAGGAAGGACTTCTGTAGTCTATGAAGGAATATATGATAACAATAAAGTTGCTGTGAAAATGTTAAAGGATGTCACATTCATTAATCAATTTCGATGGGAGGTTTTTGTAATGGAAAAATTATCTAACTTAAATTCACAAAATTTACTTTCAATGGAAATGGCACATCTTGATACTAATGATGATGGTCCAAAATTTATTGTTTTGTCTCCACTATGTAAACGATTTAAAACATGGAGAAAAGAAGACATTTCACCCATCATTAATACTCTAAGAAAAGTACATGAATTAGGATTTATACATCGTGATTTTCGAAAATGGAATTTATTAAGAGATCAAGATGAAAACATCCGAATTGCTGACTGGGGATTTGCAGTGAAAGTTAATCAATCAGTTCTATTTGCTGGTTCTTTAGAAACATTACCCAATGAGGTATTACAAGACATTATTGATGGGAAAACAATTAAATATACGAAGGAAGTTGAGTTAATTTCAATGGTACGTTCTATTTATCTAATGCTGTTTCGACCACCCTTGGAGCGCATTCCATTCGGAGAAAATGATATTAAGGAGTGGGCAAAGGTATATAAAGAATTCTGGGAAGGTCATGCACAATCATCATTATGGTCCTTAATTCTTGAAACAGCCAAACAGGCTGATTATGATAGATTAGAAAGTTTGTTGATGGACCTATTTTAAAATGATTATACTGAGTTACACTAGTTAATCTGCAAACTTTAATGTGGCCTTGCTGACAAAATGAGAAAGTGGTAAAATAGAGAGAAATACAATGAATAAAATTAGTTATGCTAAATAATTTGCTTTGTAAAATATGCTTTGTAAAATATACTTTATTAATTAAAAAATGCATATTCTTCTTGATTCTATTATATAAATAAGGAATGTTACATATCAATTACTTTTTGGATTTAATCATAAAAATTAACCTGGTATTTCTAATAGTATAAGTTGTAAAGAGTCAGTATAAGTCTTTAAATTCGCTATAAAACACTAAATTGCTATAACCTTCCTACAACAATAAAATTGTTAAAACTAACTACTACTATGATTTAAATCCTGCATTAGACGTTTCAGCTGATGCTTGAAACTAGCACATGATGGTTTAAAAGTTCTGTAATGGACCAACAGAGGGAAACCCTTATTTTTGATGAAATATTGTAAACTGGAGTCTTTTTTGGCAGATTTACCACAGTGATAATGTATTCTTCCCCGTCAAATACCCCTGGGTATGTAACAGATAATGGGACTTTTCTTTAAATTCTAGAAATCTTATGGTCTCTAACTATTGGAGCTATAAACATTTATATTATTGTTAATAAAATATTTTAAAATGCAATACTGAAATTAACTATAACATACCAGCAGACCTAAGTAAAAAATTTAATTGTTGCAAGCTTGTTATGTGAGGTTGCATATATAAGTCAATCAATAAGTCTTGCCCAATTTGCTTGAGTTGTTCAACGATTTTACTGAAATTCGTAAATATAGAATCAATGGTGCTTGGATCATTATTGCTTTAGTAAAATTAGAAAGTATTGAATCGTCAACTTCACTCTCATCAATCGCCACAAGTGCACCAAGTTCTTCACTTAATTCGTCAGCCTACCAAAAATAATATTTATACGGCTAATAATATAGGAATTTTACTAATGCAAACGTACGTCATTTCGTCTTTGTCTGTTATAATTTTCAAGTTTGAATCACTGGTCTCTATATTTTGATAAGGATACTCTCTGATAGTTTTCTTCATGTTTATTTCCTCACCCTTTTCCAAGAAATTTGTGCTGTATATATATTTATGGCACCTTTTCACATATGCATATACATTTGCTTAGATTTTTCCCAGGGTATTTATCTGGACCCCATCCCGGGATTTCTTAATCTCATCAAAAGAAGATCTTTAATTCTTGTATGTCCTGCAGTTGAGTCTTTTCTAATGGCATTATTCTGGTATGATCTGAAACAAAAAGGTAGGGATTAATATCAACTGCTGTAATAGGATCGTTGTGCAACTGGAATATTCAAATTTTCAAATAATTCACATAAACCATTTGGGTTTCTATTACTTCTTTTGTATTCGTTTTTTATCACTTACAGTATAGACGTGCTGTCTTCTTTCTTGACATCATGAATTTCGCCAAAATATCAGATAATATTACGTGATGATGAAAAATTACAATAAATGGCAATCTTATAAACAAAAAAATTCATGATATCATGATGTGATGTAAGTATTGTTATCTCACCGAGATAAAAATATAGGCTGAGCCTACAGGTAAATGTACTGTACTAGTTTTATGTCTACACATATTTCTCACCAGCAAATGACTAGAAATTTCTTAAACGGGAACTGAAAAATGGTAATCACCGAAAAGAGACGTAGGAACGTTTAGTGTGATAGTTTATCTTCTTTTCACTTATCTAGCCTTTCGTAATTTCAGCTAAACTTCCCTGGAAATCGTTTAAGGGATAGTTCACACTTTTTACAAGCATCGTACCCATTATTATGGGATCTGTCCTGAATGGCCTATTGTATTACTTTCGTGATAACGAAATGAAATAAATTAGATGCTACTTCTTGGTTACTCATTCTCAACAGTAAATATAAAAATAACTATCTACTCCTCCGCATCAAACCATTCATCAAGCATAGACTTTTGGAATAAAACTATACTGATAGTCTTTTTTTTGTTATATACATGACACACGTATGAGCTACAACAATATGAACAATATGATGAATGATTTAGATTTCTCAGTTTCGGAGGATAATATTCCTTTTTTTTATACTAAGAAGTTGATAATAAAGATGGCAAAAATCTCACGAGGTAATTACATTTCGTTGTATAACTTAAAAATTATGTTTTAACTCATCTGAATTAATTACCTTCTATCCTCATTGGTACCAGAGAGTACAACAGATTTAATTCGTAATATTATCGAGAAAAATATTATATATTATCCGCTGATATGAACGCATGATTATGCAAGCCTATAGGATAGAGAATTTTAGCACCATTTCCCTATTTTCTTTCATTCAAACAAGTTTCTAATGTGTAATAGTTACAAGAGGAAATAATATATTTATTCATGATAGCTCTTTTTTAATCCATGAATGCAGGTTCATGATCATGTTTTTTTCTTCTAAGGTAATGAGTTTACAACATGCCATAAAGTACAATTTACAGGAAAATTAGAGATAAACATGCGAGGACTGTCAGTTTATGGTTAAATACTTTTAGCAGTCATCATTGCCCACATGATCTATATATTCGTCAATATTGGCTTTTAACGTAATATCAATGACTGCAGTATATGGATTAGAGTTGGAAGAATTTTATCAAATAAAAAAAAAAATTTCAGCGTAAAATTTGTAAAATTCTCAATAATTTAGTGAATATAGAATTTAAATTTTATTATAGGATAGAATTTTTGCATTTGTTGTAATGAAATAAAAAGAAATACAATTAAGGAATTTTATGTTCGAATATTGTCTTAGTAAGCTTTGAAGAAAAATTTCTTTATATTACAGATATACTTAAATTAAATTTTTCGTGTTATTCCTTAATTAATTTCTGTCATTAGTGAACTGTAATGATTGGTTACGTTTCATAATTCGATTTTCACAAAATGACAAAAAAGTCACGAGATTCGTAAAGCAGAAGTTTTTTTTTTTTTTCCAACAGAAAATATACGTATAAGTATAGTTGTTTATTTATTTATTTTTTTAACAAAACATTACATTTTGATGGGGAAGGGAATTTTCCCTCCAGTTAAGCATAGTTATTTTCTTATATATACACAATCGTTATCTTATTAAAAATAATAACAACAATAAAATATTTAATGATATTGTTGGATCTTTATAAAAAAACTTAACACGAATTTCTGGTTGTAAAAAAAAAATTGTTCTTTACACATTTATAAAACTTAGTAACCCATTATACTATATAGTTCACACCGAAGTGTAAGATTCCTATCTATTAAATCAAAATAATATATATAGGAAAAAAATTTTTATATCATTTATTTTCTAATCAATAAATTAAACTGTGAAACTCAAACCAAAAAAAAAGAACAAACGTAAATTTCACGCGATTATATTTTTTTGCACGACCTAAATATTTGTAAACACGTGAATCTTTAATCCTAGTTATAAAAAATGAGGTAAAAATCGATAGAGATAATGACATTAATAAACCGCATAATGGTAAACATATTACTATGATAGAAGTATCACCAAAATGAAAATATCTTGTTACTTATAGTGAAGATAATAAATCGATTGCTAGCTGGAATGTCGAAGATGTAAATGAGGGACAACTTAAATCGGACTATCAGCATATTATTGATGAATACGTAGCGTCGTAGCGATAGCACGTAAGATACATGTTTCCGATGACAATACTTACGGTATATTTGGGATTTCAATAATTACGCCAATATTATCAATAAATTAAGTAGGTAATTGAAAAAACTGATTTTTAAATTCTAATAGATGCCATGATGCTAAGAACTTTTACTAGGAAATATGAGAGAATTTAAATACTCAATCCACATGCAGATACTTTCCATTTTATTGTCAATTTTTCCATCTGATTATTTGGTGTATTTTTTAACCGTTTACGAATTGTAAGTTAAAATTACTATTAAAAAAAACTCAGTTTTAATGAAAATAAGTGGAAGCTAATTTGTGTGAGAACTAATAGATTTAATTTACAAGAAAATTATTCAAATAACGGAATGATTTATTTACAATCTATAACATAAAATTAAATGAGAATGATATTTAATATTATATTATAAATATAGGCCTTCTTATTTATCATTTTAACGAAAATAACGAATCCATTTCTTTAAACTATCTTCGTTTTAAATGAATTCAAATGAACATGACGTGCAATATTATAAAAAAATGCTTTCAAAACTTACCAAACCATGATAGTTTTAAGTTAAGTAATGCATGGGCTTCGTATGTAAAAAATAATATTTTAAAATATTCATTAGAAACAACCATGATTATAGATTCTTTCTATTTTTTACAACAATATTCATTATTCGAAATCTTATAATGACATTCTTAATTTAGTCCGTTTTACCTATTTCTTTTTCTATATCATCATCTATATTGAGAAAATACCATTTTATTAATGATTTTAAATTATTTAATGGGAATATATAGAAAGTAAGTAACGGAAATAACGTAAAGTCACATGATTTATTACGTTACTTCTCTTATATAAGGTACGGAACGTAAAATTTTTTGGTAAATACTTTACGATGTTTATTTGTTTATCGAATCGTTTTCAATATAGGTTCATTTCCTTGGTTCCTTCCAGTTCTGCAATTAAGGTTCAGTTGTTAGTTGTTTTTCACTTAACGTTTCGTTTCTTACTCATTTTTTATTTTTTTTATTTTGTTTCTGTTTTATATTTCGGTTTTCACTAATTTTATTTCATTTTTTTTTTTAGATACAGTATCTTAGTTCTTTCAGTTCTAAAATTAATAAAGGTATTTTTTTTATTTTTTATTTATTTTCTTTTATTTCGTTTTTATCTTATATTTCGTTTCTTACTAACTTCATTTTTTTTTACTTTATGGTTTATTTTTTACTTGGTTTCCTAACATTTATCATGATCATTTTTTTATTTTTTGTCTCTCATCATTTTTCACCTCATATTACTTCTCATTATTTGTCTCCCATTATTTCTATTACATCTTTTCTCTCCTGTTTACTTCCCATCATTTCTGTTGTCTCTCATCACTCCTTTTCGTCTCCCATCATTTCTTTTTGGCTCTCATCATTTCTTTTTGTCTTTCATCACTTCCTTTCGTCTCTCATTTGTCTCCCATCACTCCTTTTCATCTTCTTTTCGTTGCTCATCACTCCTTTTCGTCTTCCATCATTTCTTTTTGTCTCCCATCACTTCTTTTCATCTCCTATTACTCTTTTTCATCTCCCATCACTTCTTTTCATTTCCTATCACTCCTTTTTATCTTCATTTTTCCTTTTTGTTTCCTATCACTTCTCATTACTCTTTTTTACTTCCTTTCATCTTCTATTATTTTACATTACACCATTGTTATTTCATTTTTTTTATTAGCATCTTTCTCCTTGATCATTGTAATTTACTTATCTTTTTTATTTATTGATATTATTTTTTTATTTGTATCACTTCATTAAAAATAAATATGGTGATTTTTTTCTTTAAAATCGAAAATAGGCCTGTTCATTTCTGATCGTTCGGGCTTTTTGATCGAAAATCCATTAACCAATCCTATCATGTGATCAAAATCAAAAATTGAGTACTTTGATCGGCTTATTGAACGGTTAACCTTGGTCACCTTATTTTTTCGTATATTAAAATATTTTTCTTTTATAAAAATGGCAAATAAGCAATACATAAAGGTATAATAAACTTTTTGAAGGCGCGTATTAAAACTTCACTAGATACCAGACACGTTAAAAAAGGTGATCAAAATGATACTACAATTTTGTTGTTCGGAAAGTTTGGGTCGTTGATCAGGTCACACAATTTTATCAGCTAATAATTATTAATTCAAAACCCGATCAAAATCCCGAACGATCAGAATTGAACAGGCCTTATGACATACTTGAAAAAACCCAGGCGATGATCGCCCAGGTGATTTTTAGCAATCCCCTTATATTATTTTCTGTAATATAAGAGGATTAACGTAAAGCAAATATAATTGACTTTACGTTCTGTGCCCTTATATAAGGGAGTAACGTAAATTGACTTAAAATAGTAATTATACGTTACTTACTTAGCCAATTTCCGTTACTCACTTATTACCTGCCGAAATTATGATTGGCTTTTAGAATTAATTATGCCTCAGTCTAGTCCATTTGTTAAAACAATTAGTGGTGATATATATAAACATGGAATGAAGAAGCAATAATTAATTTTAAATGGAATACCTTTGGAAAATATTATTACTTGATAATTAGGGCCACATTTATGGCTTCACTTGGATGTTTTACTACTGCTGTAACAATTCCTCAATAATATATTGACAAAGATCATGTTCAGGTCCAACTTTTGGTCGTTTCTATTATACTCATCTCAGTTTTGAAATTCGTCAAATTATTTATAATTCTAATAAGTGGATCCGAGATTTTTTGAATATATTTAGTATATATTAATGTTTATTTTAGTTATTTGGTTTATACTTTACCACATTAATTAGCTTCAGTCTAACATGTGACTAATTATATTATTGTCTGGAGCGAAGCGAAGGACAATATATGTCTACGCACTATGAAAAAAATATCAATCACGTGAATCTCTGTCCACCACGTGATCGTCACCCAATGAAATCGCAAGTTATAGTTTTTCGCTCCGGACTTACAATGGTTCCCGTTTCCTAATATTATGGACATACTTGCATATGTGCTTCCAATTTTTAGTGTTGCTCAAATTCTTCAAACAAATGATGAGTATGTTAAATCACTTTCTTTTTCATATCTATTTTTGATATAAAATTTCTATTTTTTTAGAGTATTTGAATCTTTTAGTATAAATTTTGTCATTATAATGAGTGTTGCAAAACAAATTGCTTCATTTATTTTTGTTAAATATTATAATTAGTTTTGTTTTTGCATATGTATTGGTGTCGTCAAAATTAATTATGGCATATGAAGCTTATACTGTAATACCATTCTACCACAATTATGCCGTAATTATTTTATAAATTATTGAATGCCGATCTTTATATTTAAGGCCAAATTACCATTTGCCATAATGCCGTAATTATAAATAATACGGCATTTTGACAACATCTATATGCACCTGCATTTTATATTATGTTATTATCAATAGAAACGGATTTTTCATTTGATAACCATAATGATCCTAATAATCCATGGAATATTGTTCCTACTTATGATAATTACGGTAAAGTACTTGATGATGGAAAAATCCAATTACCAAATAAAAAGTTTATAAATTATCAATCTGCACTTTTTACAATGTGTAAATTTTAGCAGATATACTTTACAGAAACCCGGTGTTTTGTCACTAATTAGTCACGTGATCGCGTCAGGTTAGTCCGAAATTCGCATCGACTACGTAACTGAATATTATTTCAACGATATCAGCACGAATCGTCACGAAACACAAACTATTAGGATAGCTTTTCGTCTCGAAATAGTAGCGAATTATAATAAATGTATCTAAAAAAATAGCAAGTAATTAGAAAATTTGTCGAATAAATTAATTTACAATATGTATAAGAATTTTTAACGATTATTTAACTATAAATCGAATAAATCGAAAACAATTATATTTTATAAATTAATAAATTTATAAAAAAATAATAAATTCATTTTAATTAATACAAAATTAATAATTTTTATAACATTACACATTACAAAATGAATTAATTTAAGTTTAAATTTTCGCGAATATTGCAAATTATTCATTAATTCAATTAATTCAATTATTACAATTTATAAAATACTAATACAAATAGTAAAATTTATAATTTTAAATTACTAGCGAAATTTTTACCATTTCGTGATGGCACTGCAATGACTTTCGTTATTTTATCCAGAGCTTTCGTTCCTTCAGTGTCTCTTAATGAATAATTAATAGCGAACGCGTGCCGAATAAATTTACATAAGTAATACATAGAATTTTGAGCTCGCAATTCATCCAAATTGGTGGCATTTAGCCACCGGCTTAGCACGTGTTCAGCCACAGACTCGTCTACAAAAGTGACAATTTCTTCTTTTTTTAATAGACCCACCACAGTCCTACAATTAATAAAGAATATTATTCAGAAAATATGTAAAAAAATGTATTATCTTTAGAAATAGAAATTGAAATTGCCTCTTTTCCTTGAAGTTATCAATCAAATCCACTATACCATTGACTAATTTGTTACGGAAGTCACCAAAGTGTCTATTTGCTGTATGAAGCCATTCGATGCCTTCAGCAGAATTGAGTTCACATTTGATGACCTTTCGTATCAATTCTTCAAGTGCACGTTTCTGAGGATTCCGAACGCGAAGGAAGAGACATTTTAGCTCCTCCAAGAAATCACGACAATACTGCATCTTATTCTCTTGATGTTGTGGCGTAGTCAAGGATCCAGGCGTGGTAGAAGGCATTAATCGTAAGCCTTCTACAACTGGCGTTTGCATTGATGAATGCATATTATTTGCCAGCTGCAGAATATCAGGGTTCGCACATAACCACGAACAAAGCTGGTAAATAGTCATTTCATCAAATGGTGAAGGAACAATTTTAGTGGTTGTGTCAAAATGATGGCGTGAAGTATTCATCACGTTACGGGTATTATTCATAATATTAATTCTATTTTCTCTTGAATCTGGAACTGATGATGAATTTCTATTCAAATGAATATATTCATTTGAAATATCATTTCTTAAATCTACTGCTGATCTCATTCTATTTGAAAGAACAAATTCATTCCTTGATTCTAGAACTGGTGATACCGTTCTTGAAGTTCTAATTAAAGGAACAAATTCATTCCTTGATTCTAGGGCTGGTGTTGATTCATTTGAAGAAATATAATCAAATGAATTATTGGCCCTTGAATTTGAAAGAGCATCGTCTTTTTGATTTTGACTATGGGTTCTTGTTGAAAGTGTAATTATTGGACTTTGAGGTGCAGTTTCATGAAAATTGTTTTCATCTTCATTTCGCTTGTCACCATCATTTAGATCATTATTTGCATTAAAATCAGCATCATTACACAGGAGTTCACTTATTATTTGTGATGCTGGAGGAACAACCATTTCTTGTTTCTTTTTGCGACCTCTTTTAGCACCTTTGCTTTTACTTTGTTGAGAATTGGCATCATTCAAAAGATCATTAAGGTTTTCTAAAGATGGAACAACCGTCACTTGTTTCTTGTGACCTCTTTTATTTACATTATCTGTGGTTATTTTATCATTTGCACGTTTCTTAGCGTTTCTAGAATTCATGATTATTCTGTAATAATTAATAAGAAAAATAAAGTATTCAGTTATTATTACTTTTATAGATGAGATTTATTTACAGATTACTTTTATAAATAAAATTAAACTTTTTTTTTGAAAGTTTATTTAGTGATAATCGTTATTATTATTAACCTTAAATATTTCCCTCAAAAGTCTAATTTATTTATCAATATTATATAAATAAATTATACTTTCTCTTGCATATTAACTTTTTAGATTGCAATATTACAAAATTAGGTTAACGATTTAAGTTTAGCAAACTTTATCTTTATATAATAAACTATTAGTAAGCTTGCTTCTTATGTAAATAAACTTTATTCGATGTAAAAATTTTTTATCAAATAAAAAAGTGATTGTAAAATTAAACTTTATAAAAAATATTATTTCTTTCCATAAAATAATTAATATTAAATTATTAAACAATATATAATATAAACTCCTTTTTATAAGATTTTTTTTATTTTTCAAATGTTTCGCAATCGTTACGTCTCCTTTAATCATCGTCAAAATTATATAAGATACCCACATAATACATTTAATGTGTCTTTGGATGATGAAGAAAATATTAATGAAGAAACTGACTATGATGAACCAAATAATTATGAGACGCTAAATGAAACAGAAACTGATTATTTAATACCAAATGAAAACTTATTCAATGAAATATTAAATGATGAAAATGATGAAGAAATTGATTATGAAGATTATTTTGATGATGAAATACTGAATGATAATGAAATGTCAACAGATTCTAACAATGGAACGCTAAATGAAGAAGAACCTGATAAAATTGTTGATAAGGCATTAAATAGTGAACAAGTACCATCTATGAGTGGAGTATTTGCGCCATATTTTGAAAATATTACCAGTGCATTACTGTTTTGCTGGATTCAAAAACACAACATATGTAAGTCAAAATCACTTTATTAAAAACTAAATTAACAAAAAGCTTTAATTATATGTATATTCAATAGCTACTCAAGCTTATGATGAATTAGTAGATATAATTCGTCATCCACAATTTAAAAGAGAAGATGTTGTAACAAACATTCGTCGGTTTAGGAAGTATCGGCAAAGATTACCGTTACTTCCAATTAAAACATGAAAAATTCATATTTCAAGCCAAAAAACGCCATCTACTTCCCAAAATATCAAGGAGATGTATTATCTATCCATTACTGATATCATTTGGCATTCTCTCAATAACCCTTCATTATTTAGTAAAATGTACTTTGGACCAGGCCAAATAGTCAAAAGAAATCGCGAACTTTGGCATAGGACCATATGGAAAGAATCCCCACGATTTGGGCATGCATCTTTTCAAATGAATGGAAGTACGTGATATATTATCCTGCTTATTTTGTTTTAAATTTAGATAATTAATTAATAATAAACAATGATACTAAGAACAATGATTGTTTTATTAATTTTTATTAATTTTTAGCAACGTACAATTGTGGAGAGTTTATAGTTTATAAAGAATCAATAACAAGAAACAATTTTGGTCAAATCTTAGCAATAGTGGATGCAGATGGCAAGCTCAAAGTATTGGTTCAACGTATTATACAATTTGCCGAATTGCCAACCAACTTGCAAAGCAGAAATCGAAGAGAAAGATCATATAATGAAGTGTGGCTGTTAGATCGAGAAATGGAAAATGCAATCATAATTGAATTACAAAAGATTGTTAGACTTGCCACAATAGTTATTCTCTACAATGAAGACAATATTAATAATATTACTTCAATTTTTATTCGTGAAATTTTATATAAACATCAAGGGCATTGGAAATTAAGAAATGTTGCATATTCTTATCGCCATTCTTCAGAATTTGCTGCATTAGATGAGCTGGTAACGAATCTTCCAATCTATAGACTTATATTACGATTTTGGAACATTTAGAAATGTATACCATTCATTGGGTGGTGTTTATGTTCAAATTGGAAATTTGCCTTTTGATAAAAGGAAACAACTTAAAAATCATTTTGGTTTTGTCCCATTTGGGGGTTCTTTTAATGAATTCATTAGGCCTTTTATTGATGAGATGAAACAGCTAGAAAAAGAAATAATAATGGATGTACAAGGAAATAGAAGCTTTGTTATCGCTAGTCTTGAAGATGTAACCGCTGATTTACCACAAGAAAATGAATTAGCTGGGTTAAAAGACATAGTGCCATAAAAGGATGCCGTACATGTAATGTAACAAAGGATTTTTGGACATCTGAGGGTCTTGATTTATCATTGGTTTCTCGTTATCATCATATTACTAATAACCATTTGAAGAGATTTCATTAGCATCAAATATAACAAGAAGTAATGAAATTGCTACAATGTATGGATTACGTCTACAGCCATCAATACTTGATGAATTAAAAAGAGAAAGGCATTTTCAGTCACCACAAGATGTCTATCATCTTACATCTGGCAAAGTGTTAAAATTTCTCAAGATAACAATTGAAGCACTTTCTCTGGTAGGAAAATCTGAATTCATCAAGTTTTGGAAATCATTTGAGTATCCAAAAACATGGCAAAAACTACCAAATCCAATTTCTCATATTGACAGTTTTATGATGTCAGATTGCTTACATTTGGCCATGATGATACCATTTATTCTTAATAGATTTTTAAAGCCCACACACTTCAAAAAACTTGAACTTGCTTTATTTCAACGACAAACAAGAGTTTCCCGAAGTGATTTGGCTGTGAACCTTTGGGTAAAATGTTGGGTATTGATGGCAAGAACAATGACAATAGCATTTAAACATTCTTTTACAGAAGAGGATTATATTCAATTGCATGAATGTTTAGATAGTGAAAGAAAATTATTTTCGCAGGTAATTAATAAATGTTGGAATTACTACGCAATGATTATGAGTTGTATTATTTATGTTGTTTATTACAATAATTACAAACAGGCATTTGAAGATTTTGAAAATCTTCCAAATTTACATGTTAATTATCATTTATTGCTTCATGCAAGAAATTATGCAACATTGTTAAATACAGGTGTAGGGACAAAAGAAATGGTGCACCGCATATTCAAAAATATTGTACTATGAACAAATTGAAAGAATATTGAACTTGACTTATTAAAATGATATACAACATTATTTGCAATACGCCATCTATTTGATGGAGGTATTGACAAATGATTTCTTCTACAAATAATGCTTTAACAAACCTTCCATGTCACTTAAAACGGTTGATGAATGACTGGTTCATTGTTGAAAAACCCTTTGATCCTGAAGAAGATATAAGCGATGGTTTGGTTAATGTTTCTTTATTAATTATATGAATTTTTTAATTAATATTCTTATATTAGATATTTACTATTTCTTCACTAGAGGAATATATTTCAAGTATAGTTTTAAAGAAGCGTATACCAAAAAAATATGCTGAAAAAAATGTGCCAAATAATTCTGACTTTCGTAGAGAATTGGCATCAGTATACCAAGAAATGGGCTATGAAGCAGCATTTTTTGAAAGTTCATGTCGATACTATGAACTTATTTGTTTTTCAGTAGAAGATAATGGAATTAATACACAATATCGTCTGCATGTCGGTGACGTTATTACCACCATTTCCGAAGAAGAAGGTGTAACTTTTGTGCTTCTGTGATCAATTTTTAGCCATAAAAGAAATAATCAACGTTTTGCCTTTATTGTCATTGATAAGTTCGAAATTACTAATCAAAAGAAGTTAGAATGTCCAGTTTATAGGCTTTGGGATACACAAAGGATCTGTCCTATAAGTGAACTTGATACAAATAGCACAGCGCATTTTATTCATTATTGTTATGATGATGAATGTATCAGCGGTAGTTGTCACGATTTTGGGAATGATTTGTATATAAAAAACAAAAGCTATATAATATATTTTCACTTCGCTACGAAGTGTTATATATTACATGAACGATTAGCAACAAATCATTTACCAATCCTTTACGAAATATTTACTAAATTTACGTAACAATACTATTTATTTTTGCGATATATTTACTATATATTTACAAAATATTTACTAAATTATATTATTAAATTTATTAATTCCTTGCAACATATTTACTACATGTTTAATGATACATTTATTAATTCTTTGCGACATGGTTTCTATATTCTCACTAAACTTTAAACCGTATTTATAAACTATCTACTATACATTTAAAAATTTTAAACTAATTCGTAACAACTTGTACAATAAATTCTTTATAAACAGTGTTGAGATCGTGAAATTGATTCACGATCGTCTTAATGCGCAGTAACTGCATGTAGACTAATACTGACTACATATTAACTAGTATGATACAAAATCGTTTCAAATTTATGGCTAACAACTATATTATTTAGTCACAAATTGGTTACAATGTATACACGATTTAAAATATTTCTGTAAAGTATTTCAGTTTATTTATATTTTATTTTATAATACAAGTTTATTATCCAATTGTTCATACATGAATAATCCATCAATTGCAATATTGAGTGTTTTATTCTCACTTTTAATTGTTGTATATCTTATGAATTTATTTATTGGATTACTTGATATATATTGTATAAGGATAATGATAGAGTCTTGTATTTATTACAAAAAGCAGAGGTATAATAGTATATTTAATATTTTTTTTTTTTTTTAATTATTAATAAATTATTTTTCTATTTTACTTATTACCATATCAGGGACGTCAGAATTTGGAAAGAATGGTTTCCATAGTAATGTATGTTAATTTAACTTTTTGCTTTTTTTGAAAAAAATTATACATATATAAAGTACTAATAATTATAAAATGTTATTATTTCTCAAGATAATGTTGATAATGCATGTGAAAAAATTAAAAATTAATTAGTGATGGTCAATGGGATGCTAATGTATTTTCAGAAATGAGTGAAGATCTATCAAAAAACTTAGCATTCAAAATTATAAGACTAATCAAAAATTATTAAAAGAATTTACAAGAAAATCAAACAAAAGGCCTGTCAGAAATTATTGAAAGAGAAATGAAAATTACTAAAAGGAAAACAAGAAAAATATGAGAATAATCAGAAATTATTAAAAGAGATATAAGAGATATTGTAAAACAAAACAAAGATATAAAAGAAACATTAGTAAGTATTATTTTATTCACTAGAAATAATATAAAATAATAATAATCAATCTTAACAGCAAAATCCATACTTTTTATAGTAATTTCAATTACTAAGTAAGTATATACTTACATTGTTGATTTTGATATTCTAATCAAGTTGTTTTATTATAAGATACAGATTTGCTTGCTTTAGGCATTTTTCACTTCATTTCTATATAACTAAATAAGAAAATAATTAGTAAAATATCCAAAAAGAACATATTGTGATTTTAATCATTATAACAGTGAGATCCATACTTTTATAGTGATCTTAATTATTAAATATATAAAGATCCAAAAGATTACATTGTGATTTCAACCATCATAACAACAAAATCCATACTTTTTATAGTGATTTCAATTACTAAGTAAGTATATACTTTACATTATTGTTGTTAATATTCTTTCAAGTTGTTTTAATATAAAATACAGATTTTTCTTTGCTTTAAGGCATTTTCAAATTCATTACTACATAACTAAAATAAGAAAATAATTAGTAAAAATCCAAAAAGAATATATTGTGATTTTAATCATCATAATAGTGAGATCCATACTTTTATAGTGATCTTAATTATTAAATAAAGATCCAAAAGATTACATTGTGATTTCAACCATTATAACAACAAATCCATACTTTTCATAGTGATTTCAATTACTAAGTAAGTATATACTTACATTATTGTATTTGATATTCTTTCAAGTTGTTTTATTCAAGTTACGAATTTTCTTATCATTTAGAATTAGGGAAGGAATAATATTTTGTGATTTAGATTTTCTTCTTGCTTTAAGACATTTTCAAAGTCATTTCTACATAACTAAAATAAGAAAATAATTAGTAAAAATCCAAAAAGAATATATTGTGATCTTAATTATTGTAACAGTGGAGATCCATACTTTTATAGTGATCTTAATTATAAAATAAAGATCCAAAAGATTATATTGTGATTTCAACCATCATAACAACAAAATCCATACTTTTCATAGTGATTTCAATTACTAAGTAAGTATATACTTACATTATTGTTTTTGATATTCTTTCAGGTTGTTTTATTTAAGTTACGAATTTTCTTATCATTTAGAATTAATGAAGGAATGATATTTTGTGATTTAGATTTTCTTCTTGCTTTAAGACATTTTCAAATTCATTTCTACATAACTAAAATAAGAAAATAATTAGTAAAAATCCAAAAAGAATATATTGTGATTTTAATTATTATAATAGTGAGATCCATACTTTTATAGTGATCTTAATTATTAAATAAAGATCCAAAAGATTACATTGTGATTTCAATTATCATAACAACAAAATCCATACTTTTCATAGTGATTTCAATTACTAAGTAAGTATATACTTACATTATTGTTTCAGTAATAATAAGTGGTCGTCCAAAATATGCCTTGCTAATATAATAGTTTATAAAAAAATTATATAAAGAAAAAAATGATTTTTTAATCAATAATTGTCTTTTTATATATATATTTTTAAATGAAACATAAAAGATTGAATAAAGATGAATCATTATTAAAATCAATAGCTTAAACAATGACAAAAACTTTGCCATTTAGTATATATATTTAACAAAATTGTCATTATATTATTAAATATATATGATTTATAACTATAGCAAGTTATTAGTCATAATATTATAATAATTGTAAAATCTGACTTTATATTTAGAATATTTAATTAGAATTATTATGATTATTATAATAATAATTGAATAATTTAATTTAACAATTTTATTATTTCCAAATATATCATTTGAATCAAAATTAGTATTTATTATCTAGTGAATATTACATTTTTAGTCATAATAGTATTAATTTTGTCATTAATAATGATTCATTATGACAGTTAATATTATAATACAGTATATTGGTCATAATGAGGTAATTTAAAAGATAAAAATAATAGTTAATTAATATTTTGTAATCAATTTTATATCAATAATATCATTTGTAATTTTCTATATTTCTGTTCAAATATTAATTGAATAATATATTAATTGCATTCAGTTATGTCATATGATCCACAGATTAAAGAGATTAATTTAATATTATATTTTCTATTTAAAATAGAAATAATTGGTCAGACTAACAAATGAAAAAACTGATGTATATATGATTATTTCTGATTAAAAAAATATTAAAGTTGTATTAGTGTAACAGTTAAAATTATTAACACCGTTTGTAATACATAAAAGCCTATTATTTTAATTCTTTGCTTTTTTTTATTATATATTACATTTTACAATTATATATTACATTTTACAAAAAAATCTACAAAAAAAAAAATTCATTTCAAAGAAAAATGGCAAGAACATCTAAATCACCATCTTATAAAAAAAATTCTTTTTCTAAATCTAGGCAACAAAGATTAATAATAAAACAACTTAAGCAGAATACAAAAAGCAATAATGTAAGTATATACTTACTTACTTAGTAATTAAAATCACTATGAAAAGTATGGATTTTGTTGTTATGATAGTTAAAATCACAATGTATTCTTTTGGATCTTTTACTTAGTAATTGAGATCACTATAAAGTTATGGACTTTATTGTTATAATGGCTGAAATCATAATATAATCTTTTTGGATATCTTACTAACTCTTTTCTTATTTTAGTTAAATAGAAATGAAACTGAGAGAAATGAGAAAATTCCTAAAGCAAGAAGAAAATCTAAATCTTATACAAAAAATTCCTTCTCTGAATTGAAGCAAAAAAGATTAATAATAAAACAACTTAAGCAGAATACTAAAAACAATAATGTAAGTTTGTTTTTATAATGGTTGAAATCACAATGTAATCTTTTGGATCTTTATTTAACAATTAAGAACACTATTATATATCTCACTGTTATAATGGCTGAAATCACAATATATTCTTTTTGGATATCTTACTAATCTTTTATCTTTTAGTTAAATAGAGATGAAACTGAAAGAAATGATACAACACAAACAGATACATCATCACAAAACAAAACTATATGGACGCAAACCCCTTTGGTATTGATGGATAATAACATCCGGTCTATTAGTTATTATACAGGGAGAGAAAATAATAGGTATAGATATTTTAATAGAGTAATTTATAGATCACAAAAAATAATTACAGGTAGAGAATTGAAATAACATAATTTTATAATTTGTGATTAAATGATAATGACAAATAAAAATAATGATAAACTTTAAATTTTAAAATAAACTATTTTATAAGACTTGTCTGAATAGATAAAACTTTATATTAAAATCTCTTATCAGTTATATAATTTTCATCCATATACTGTAAAATCGGGTTATGCGGGTCATGAGTCATTAAAATTATTAATAATGATTATTAATATTTTATTTTGTAATTTTAATTATACAGAATTTGAATTATCTTAACCTGATTTAAAATTTGAGTTGAGTCTAATTAACCAAAATCAACTCGTATCTTTCAACATATTAAATATTCTGCGAATTGATGAATTTGAAGAGGCTTCATTTAATTGCTTAGGCAATCTAAGGTCTGTAATTATAAATTTATTATTGTAATATGTTTTTCTAATTAAGCAACAATTTTTTTTTAATTCTTCAACAAGTAATAAATTTTATAGGAGATTTTTTTTTTTAAAGATTCAAATGCTGTAATGATAGCTTTATAATAATATAGATTGAGTACACTATTAGACAAATAAAAAGACAAATTTAACATTATACCAATTAACAAAATAAATTTAGTAATTATTATTATAAATCTCATATAATTAGATTTGTCTCTATTAATGAGATTTGTTACAAATAATTATGCAAGTAAATAAAATTATTTATTTTCCATGAAAAAATTTATATTAAATTTCTTTTGATATTGTTATTAGAAAGAAAATTACATCAAACTTTCTACTAAAAAAAAAAAATAAAAAATAAAATTTTCGTTAAAAAGAAATTTGTTTTTGTTTTACCTAATGATAATAATATTAATATATTTGTAACTTTCAACCATGATTTATAGCCGTTTCAAAATGAAGGGGTGTATCAAAAAAATGATTATGGAGTTGAACCCAAAAAATTCAATTTTGGAAAAATAGAAAACTTAAATACTAATGTTATTATGCAATTTGAGGCGTAAAAAAATTATGAATAAAGTGTAAAAATTGTGCTCAAATAGTAACATTTCTATATTATAAATAATTAAATATTAATAAATATTTTTACAAAAGACATTTTCCCTACAAAAAATTATAAATAAAGTACATACTGTAAATACATATTTATGAATTTATTAACATTTTTAACTTCTATTTATTCTTTTTATACCCTGAAAGTATATAATATGTATTAAAACAATATCTTAATCACTGAAATTACTATGAAAATAATGATTAACTTAGTAAAGTGTACGTAATAATTACAATAAATTCACTATTATTCCTAATCAGAATAAAAAAAGTATGCTCCTTCAGCATGTTCAACAGAATGTCAAATCTTAACCGAATGCAAGAGGATCATCTTCAGGCTTATCAAAGTTGAACACAAAAAACCCACCTTTACAGAAATAACTATTAATAATCATTAACACATCTTTCGCATCATAAGTGTATCGTTTAACAATTTTAGATAGATCTTGAGGGGAATCACTTCCATTAAAAATTACTAGATGGCTAATATTTTCACAGATAAATGTAAGGACTTTGTGGTATTTTTGCATCACATATATTGGTGAAATATTCTGATGAAGTCTATTTGGTCTTCTTCTGAAATATAATATGGTGTACCTTTCAATGATGGTAATAAAGATAGGGTTTCATCAATCAATAGCGACAGTTTTTTGATCTTGTCTACAAGTTTGGCAACTTTTTTTCTTTTTACATTAGAAGTTAGGGGAATCGCTAATATTTCTTGTTTAAGTAATGCTTTTTCTCCATGTAGATCTTGTAAGGTACAAAGATGAGCCACCAGGCTAAGGCGTTGATTAATCACATCAACAGACATATTCCAAAGTTTCGCATTTTCTTCATGTTGAGATGCTTCTTTCTTAATTCGTAAATCCAATTCCTTAATAGATCGGCCTCACATGCCCTTTGTTCGGCCTTTGGCCTCACGGTACGTTTTGCAATCTATTTGCTGACAGGGCTGAAAACTAGCTGGATTGGCTTTTTAGGTATTTACTTATATATCAAGGTTTATTTAACTAATCATATAATATTATTATTAATCGAAAAATTATTTTCCTAGCGTAAAGACAAAAAAAGCTTTTGTTAAAAATGAGTGAGTGTCATCATCTAACTTTTATTATTGTTTAATTAAAATAAATTTATTGTAATTTTTCATTCAAATTAAATTTTTTTTTGATATATAATTTGGCAATAGTTTTAGTATAAAGTTTTTATCATTGTCTCATAGGCTTGTTACTATTTTATTTTTGAAAAAAAATTATATGATGTATAAATTACTGAAAAAATAATACTGAAAATATGAAGTAAAATTATTTTTTACTTGAACTTTACAAAATGTATGAAGCATTTGTCTAAATTTGGACCTGAATCCCTTTTTATGATGATCAGCAGCTGCTTACGAATTATTTTCTTTGTCACAAAATCACAAAAATAGTAATGTTTGTATATAATAGTTGTACAAATAGTAATACAAATATTAAAATTATAATTCACAACTCAAATTAATTAATATGGATGAAAATCCAAAAATTTATGGAAGATAGTTAATGAAAGTAAATATCAGGTAATAGCAATTTGATATCTTTTAATAGATAAAAAATTATTAATATTTTTAACTACAAAAATTTAATAAATAATTATAATTATTAAAGAGACATGTTATAATTTCTACTATTGATTCAACTATTGAATTAGAAAATGTAAATGAAAGAATAGTTTATATAGAAGAAGAAGACAAGCATATGGAATATGTGGAGAATGTAAAGAACCTGGCACAGGAGCAGATTGATGTCTATCTTGTAATGCTAAAAGATTTAAGGATAACTTTAAAAATTGCATTAGTGGAAATAAACATATTGATGAATTTATACAACAATCACAACTTAATGCTTTACATAATTATAATTGTCTTGAATGGATACCTTTTGAAAAAATTTCAAATATCACTCATATTGCAGAAGGTGGTTTTGGTAAGATTTAATATTGGGATATTGAAAATCAAAAGTGGCATAGATATAGTTATTATAAATATGCATTAAAAAGTTTGAATAATTCTTCTGATATATGTTCAGATATTTTAAATGAGGTAATTTAAACTTACTTTGTCTTATATAAAGATTGTAATTTGCATTTATTTACTATTAATAAAATTTTTCCTTTTTGATGATAATTAGATTAAATCTTATCTTTAGATTTATTTTGATTATATTGTTGTATGTTTGGTAATTACTCAAGATCCAAATAATAAAGAGTATATGATGGCTTTATTATATTGTAAAATTAGAAATCTGAGAAATTATTTAAATAAAACTAAAAATTATATCAATTATAAATCAAAAATTGATAAATTACAACAAATTGCAAGAGGACTTTTAGATATTTACCATAATGCTGAAAAAGTTCACAGAGATTTTCATTCAGGCAATAATTACTTAGTAGTTCTTTTTTGCCATTTATAGGTGATTTAGGAATGTGTCAACCAGCAAATATAAAAGAATCAGTTAAAGAAGAGGGAAATTATGGAGTACTACCATATATGGCACCAGAAGTTTTACATACCAATACACAAAAGCAGCAGATATTTATTCATTTGGAACAATAATGAATGAATATCTTTATAAAAATATTCCTTTTAATGATATTCCTCATGATGAATTTTCAGCTATTAAAATATGTAAAGGACTTAGACCAACAATTTCTAAAGATGTACCAAAGTTACTTAAAGATTTGATAATAAAATATTGGGATGCTGAAACCAACCACTAAAGAATTGTATCAGATATTAACAAAATGGGATGACGAAATTATAGATGTTAAAGATAGTGAAGATGCTAAAGATAGTAAAAATGGTGACAATAGTCAAAATAGTGAAATATATTTTCAAATAAAAGAATGTGATAAAATTAGAAAAGAAAAATTCAAAAATAGGTCAAAATGAAAATAAATCCAAAAGCTTCCAAACACATCCACAAGCATTTTATACTAGTAGACTTTTAAATTTTAAAAACCTTCCAAAACCAGTAAATTCTTCAAATTTATCATCTTTTCAATTCAGTTCAAGTAATTAAATTTAATTTTATTTTTTTCATATAATCCATTTTACATTATTTATGTTATTTTATTTTTAATAGATACTAATTATACTGCTCAATTAACATCAGCAAATCCAAGTAAGTATTCTCTTAATTATCATTATTATAATTGTCTTACTTATATTGTTACATTTAAATACTATAGATACATAATAAGAAATGCTTAGATGTTCAATTAAGTGAATTGGATATGTTATTATTTATTAATTTACTAATATTTCCTTTCTAATTTATCTAATCTATTTTTTTTTACAGAATTAAATGAAATTTGTCAAGATAGTGAACATAATATTGAATGAAGTTTTCTTTTATGTGAAAGTTAGAGTCAAATAGTTTAAATTACTAGTTTGTATGTCATATGGGCTGATTTGTCTACCTTTAATTAAAATATTGATTTTATTAATTTTTTATTATACAAAATAATATATAATATACAGTAAATTGGAGATGAGTATTAAAAAATATTTATTTAATGTTATTATACTATAATTTGGTAAATATTTCTTTTAAATTAATATAATTCTTAGCACCTACTATATATGTTAAAAATTTGTATCTCAACTTTAAATGTAAATATCTCCAGATCCAATGATCCAATCAGCTAGCTCTTTTTTCGTTCATATAGACCAGATCAAGGGCTTTCCAAAGAGCATAAATTTATAAAAAATGAATCAGTGAATCCCAAGATATTTGCATTTAAGCATGTTAAAAAGTTCATACTTCAACTTTAAACATAAATATCTCTGCCAATTCTAATGATTCAATTGGCAAGCTCTTTTTTCGCCTATAAAGTCCAGAACAAGGGAACAATAATAAAAATAAATCATTTTAAAGTATTACCTCAAACATCTTATTAATTTCCAAATCAGATGCAGGATTTTCAGTTTTGAATGCTTCATTTTTCCAAACTAAATGTTCAGTATACTCATGAAGTAGTTCTTGAACTGTTCTTTGCTAACAACTAAAATTTTACATAATGTATTGTATGATACTTGTGCAAGTATTGTACAATATATTTAAATTCTATAATGAATTGTACAATAGTTTTGGATTATAAATTGTCAAGTATATATTAATACACAAGCACTTGTAATTTATATAGCCACAATTTTATTTTAATAAGTCATCTTACGATTTTAAATAATTATTTTTACTTATACATTACACAATATATATTACAATGGTTTGTCATACATATAAAGAACCACATAACTACTACGTTGTTATTTTTCATTGACAGCTAATAGTAAGTATTTTAACCTGATTAACCACGCACTTTAAGATGATGAATTACTTCTCCTTAATTTGGCTCATTAAGGAGGTTCCTAACATAATGTTAGTGTTTCATTTACTTATCCACTGGCAGTCAGACTAAAATATTCCTTACTAATAACTTTTCACACACTCTTTCTTACTTTTCACACCAATAGTATAAAATTTATTAATACAAATTTGATTCATAATTAAATACAAATTTTTATGCACAACATGCAGTAAATGAAGTACTGCGAGATTGTGATTCAGATAATCCATCTCTTAAGTTAATATTAGGTTTGTAATGCAAAAGGCGTTTAGTTACATTTGAATTTGACTTTTTGATAGGTGATTTATCCGATTCCTCAAGAGATTCATTATTAAAAGAGGTACTGTTACGAGGAGTATTAATATCTATAATAAATTCATCGAGAGTTGGATCATCAAGTAGATCATTGCGTGCATCATCAAAACTTTCACCAGATGGGTTGGATGAATTTCCTTTTTTTTCCTGCTCAGGTTATTAAAGTTAGATCATCATATAAAATCAAGGAAAAAAATCAATAAATTAATATCTTACTGGATTTCTCAATAGTACTGTTTGATGTTCTTTGATGTTTATACATAGTTTTATTTTTGCTTGTAGTATTGTTTGTTTTGTTACTGTTGTATGATTTTGAATGAGTTATTTTTGCCATCATTAGAAAAACAACTGCAAAGTTGTAAAAGTAGGGAGTAAAAAATAAAAAAATAAAATAATTTTTTAACAAGATGAATTTTAATAGACTTTATAAATAAAATTATTAAACTAATTTAGACTATTTTTATACCGCAGTCACTTTAACAAAGATCTGTATAACATAATATATTTATGTAAGATGATGCCAACTAATACTAGTTACTTTAATTTGTATTTATTTATTTCGTAAAAAAAAAAATAAATTATTATTTCTACACTATTTTCTATTTTTTTCAGTTTGCGGATCTTTTTTTTAAGCTTTTTTAACTTCTTTTTATTCATTTTAACGAAGCTTATCTGTTAATTGGTTATAATTTATTTTTTCAGCAAAAATTTTTCCTTTTCTTTTTTTCCATTTCTCCTATT
>QZLH01000779.1:36083-54681 GCA_003833135.1 Oehlia diaphana | reverse complement strand
AAAAAGAAATATATTTGAAACTTAATTTAGTATTTCTTTGAAGATCAATAATGATCAACAAAATCTAAACTTATTGTTTGATGCCGCAAGTTAATATGTAGTGAAAGTGGCACAAAAATGAATATTTTGTAATTTTATTCTAATGATATCAAAGAAGCAATATTACAATATTGCAATAACAACGTCTATAGCTATAGCTATAGCAATAGCAATAGCAATAGCTAATTGCAATATAGCATATAGCATAGCTATAAACTTCAACTACGAAGTTCACATGGTGCATTCCCAAAAAGATGAAAATCTGCATGAAGATCGGAGGACAAACTACAAATTAAGAGAAAAAGTGAATAAATAAGGAAGGTAATGCAGGATGATCACCACTTCAAAAACATACTATCGCCAAATAATGTTGTGCCAGTCATGCATTTGCAAATAACCATATTTATTAACAATAATTTATTAAATAATAAGTATTAAGAAAATTCCCAAGAATTTTTTTAAAGAGTACGCCAATCGATTTTTTTCTTAAAATAAGGAGTTAACGCCAATCAAATTTCTTTAAGGAATACGCCAATTATGATAAAAATAATTTGCAATTCTATAAAATTTACTACAAATCCACCGTGAAAACAATACAAATATTACATGCCTACCACAATAATAAATAATTTTTATCTAATGCATTATTAATTGATTAAGTTTTTAACTTTTATTATATTTTTATCTAAAATAATTGAAAGTAAACAATGAATAATAATACTTTATTATTATGGTATTATTATTATTATTATTATTATTATTATTATTATTATTATTTTGTAAAATAATGTGACTGAAAACAATATATATTAAGAATGGATTTTTTTTTGCATAATAAAACAGGATAAATTCTGGGTACAAAATTCCAGACAAATTCGAGATGACAATGTTTGGATGAATTATGAATGAATTACAGATGAATAGACGAATTAAATAACAGATAATTAATTATTTAAGAATGAATTTTAATTAGCTTTATGATCCTATTCGCAGTTTAGTGATATTAATAAATTAAAACTAAATTTCATTTAGTAAAATATTGTAAATTCAACTTTATATACTTTAAGGTTGATCAGAATAATCTGCTTAACTATTTATAACATCTATTTTAAGCTTTTTTTGCATTTTTGAAAAATATGTTTATTTCAAAAAATTTCATATATATTTGATATTATTCTATAATCCACTATCACTCAAATTTTTCTAAATTTATTTTTTGATAGCTAAAGTAATTTTCAACTACTAAATTTATTTTATTTTCTAAATATTTTGCCAAGTTGAGATCTATTTGTGTAATAACCATTCGTTGCAATTACAGCAGGGCACTTGCTGGGGACCTGCTGAAAAAAGCGTGGGTCCTCAACGGCTAATATAATTCACTTCTCAACTCTTACATTGTGTAACATTATACATTGGTAAACCGTGCAATATTGATTTATTGTTTGCTTCATTATAAAAAAAGGCGTAAAAAGACTGACTCATCGTATTTTTAATTTTGAAGTTTAATTAAAAGACTAATTTAATGATTATCATGAAAATTTACAAATAATATTCAAGAAAAGAACAAGCGCAAATACAAGCAATCAAAATTCCTCTATTTTTTTTTATTATAATTTATTATTAAAAGTCGAAACTCGACTAATATACTGTATATACATTTTTCTTTCTAACAAATTAAAACTTTATAATATTATGTCTACTCTTAGTAAGGGTGGTCACCGGTCTTAGAAGACCGCGGTCTCGCCGGTCCTACACCCCAAAAAGACGGACCAGTCCGTCTCGCGTAGGACTGCGGTCTTTCGGTCCTGGGCTAATTCTGGACAGTTACATAGTGTCGGCCGGAATTACTAAATACGTCAATCACGTGATTCCGGATAAATAGTTTAGCCACCGGGCAAAAAATTTTTTATTGGTTCTGCCATTGTAACACAAAATTTTTCGTGTTACACTTTCTTGTAATTCTGGCCAGCACTATAAGTTCGGCCTAAATTAACAGCAGGACCGAAATGACCGAAAGACCGCGGTCCGGTCTTAAGACCGGCAGTTTTGGGACCGAGTAGGACCGGTAGGACCGATGACCATCTTTAACTCTTAGGGTAGAATTAATTATGTCAACAATTAATAAAGCAATTACATTAATTGATTATAATATTTATGATAATGTACACAAACAATATCAATTTATAAAACAAATAATTCTTGATGATAATTCCCTTACAAATGATGAAAAAATTGAAGCAATAAGATTAGTACATAATAAATCTTATGATCGAGGAAAATTTTTTTTCGTAATGAAGGATAAGAAGAATTTGTGAAATTGTAATCAAGAATGTTTTGCTACATAATATTGTGAATATTGTAAATATTGTGTTCGAAATTATTTAAAAATTAAAAGTAAACTTTCAATTGGACATCTGGAAGCATTGATATTGATAATTTAGTAAGAAAATGTCGAATAGAAACACTTCACCTATTACTTCACCCACAAATAATAACTGAATGGATTCCATATAATAATTTAAAAAATATTGAATATCAATTTATACTAGCAAGTTGGATTGGTAGAAAATATGATGAATAGGATTCTAAGAAATTAATAAGACTTGGAGGGCATGAAATAATACTCAAAAGATTAGAAAATGTTGAAAATGCAAGTCAAAGTTGGTTTGAAGGGGCTTGTAATTTAAATTAAAAAGGAATTAAAGGATATAATTTTAAAATTATGATTAATAAATTCTTAAAATTATTTTTTACAGGCTAAATCAAATTTAACTATAAGTAATAAGCGTTCAGAAATTGTCTCTTTTTTGGTCTATCTAATGGTAATAATGAAGGAAAATACCAATTAAAGAGAATATCTACAACAAAGTATTACATGGATAGAAAGAAGTATAATTACTTTAAAATAATTGGTGCACTTTATTGTATTCATAAAGAGAATTCAATTTATAGAGATTTGCATGGAGGTAATATTATATTTGCAATTAAATGATTTATGAGTTATTAATGACCTTGGATTTTGTGGTCCTATAGACAGCCCATCAACAAGTTATGTAATCTTCCTTATATAGCGCCTGAAATTATTAATGAAAAGAATATACTTATAAATCTGATATTTATAGTATTGGCATACTTATGTGGGAAATTTCATCTGGACTACCACCATTTATTATGACTATCATCTTGCAATAAATATCATTAATGGTATGAGACCAAAAATTTTATCAGAAATTCCTTTAGAATAGAATATGAAAATTTAATGGAGCAATGCTGAAATGCCAATCCATTAGAAAGATCTGATACTTATTATAACTACGAGAGAAAATAAGTAAAAATAAGTTATATTATCAGAATAGTCCAAATGAATCACCTCAATTAAAAATACCGTAGTGACTTTCATAACAATTAGTGCAATATTTACAAGTAAAATTCATAAATTTGAAAATTTACCTGAACCAAAAAATGTAATAGAAGGTACATTTTAATATTTATTAACCATTTAATTTTTTTATACTGTTGTAATTAATATTTAGTAATTTTTTTTTTATTTTATATAGTATCAAAAGAACAAGAAGGTAATATAAATAAATTTAATTATGTTTATTAGAAATATTTTTATTAACTGATTTTAATAGTATTTCATAGTAAATTATATGATTTTATAATTCCTGAAAATAGTAAGTACTTATTAAAATTACATTGAATTTTTATATAGAATAGTATTAAAAAATAGATTTATTTTCATAGTTGATGGTTTTGACCAATCAAGTAATCAGAATGATAAAAGCATTAAAATTATTGAAGGTAATTTGAAATAAAAACTAAATGTCTAATTTATATTTAGTAATTAATTAATTAATATCTTCACTTTAGCCGATAATAGAAAATTATCCAAGAAATTTAATATTCATAAATAAATTCAAAGAGTGGTGATTAAAATATTTAAAATCAATTCTAATTTGTATTTATTTACTTAATAAATATTTTATTAATTGTGAATTATTTTACAACAGTTGATATTTAAAATAATCAATCACAAACTATTTATATTGATGGTAAATAAATTATTTATTTAATCAACCATTTTTAGATTATAAATAATTTTGTATTATTATTGCTTATAGATGATGGCGAATATAATAAGCCAAATCTTCATTCAGAAGAACATGAAGAAATTGAAAATTCCTAATGATTTGTTATTCAAAATTTATATATACAATGCTTATAATAATGACTTTTAATTTCTATTTTTTTTTTTTTTTTAGATGGATTTTAAATCATTTTACATGCAAGATTATAAGCAACATCATTTATCTTATTTTTGAAATTGAAATTATTTAAACACTAGAAGAAATTTCTTAGTTTGTAATTTAAATAATATTTCTTTATTTATATTTCTTATTGTACTAAATTATTGTTAAATATGAAATTATGGTATAACACTTTTTCATTATCGAGGATTTCAGTAATTTACAAAATAGTTATAGGTTCCAGAAATATATTTACTTTTTAGCAGTACGCAGTTTTTCAGGGCTGGAATTATGATAATGTCAACCAGTATCTAAAAAAGGCAATGAAAGTTTAGTAAGAATTATCACAAATGGAAAAGATCTACGATTCACCTGATTAACCGCCTGATTCATATATAAAATTGAAATTTCATCATTCTAAATTAACTATCATGTGATGAACGTATACAAAACTTTTTGGAATGACTAAAGATGGTCGATAGGAACTCTTTTCTGAACTTTTGAAAAGATTGTTTTTTCAGTAAAATCTGCTCAAGAAACCTAAAAAAAAAAATATCATACAATATTATATGTCTAACACAATAATATAATGGTATGGCTTATTGTTCCTTCTTTTAGAACGTCTTTTATCTAGATAAATTTTCATGTCTAACTAAAATAATTATTCAATTACTAACGATAAACATTTTTCCTGACTTACGACATATATCCTGAATTTAATGATCCCAATTGAGATATTTTTTCCTGAGACTAAATGAGATTTGAAACCAGACGGTTATGGAATATCGTGTAGTCGGTGTAGATTACGATAATTCTGGTCCAGTAACTCAAACTATAAATGCTCAAGTAAGTAGATAAAACTGAATATTAGAAATCAATCATGAAACAATCATAAACTCAAATACTCAAATGGTGCAATTATTAAGATAATTATAATCAAGATAAAATTTGTGTGATAGGTCAATTGAGTGGAGAAATTGGTTTATAAGTAAATATGATGAATAAAAAAATACAAAACTTGAATACTTTTAATTTTAATTACTAGTAAAAATGACTAACAAATTTATTTATTTATTAGTTTTAACGAACTTAATTTGTAAATACCATTTTTTTCCGTTCTAAAAATAATTAGATAAAATTAGGTTCCCTCATTATTGATTACCGTATATTTAATGTTTCCTTCTTTTACTTTTTTTTTTGCATGGATCGACTAATTTAATTTAATAATGCAAAAATTTTCATAATTATTTATATATAAATATTAAAGTATGAAAGTTGAGGATTTAACGTTAAATAGATATCACAAGAAAAAAAATGGAAAATTAGATAATAATATTTTATATGGCGTGAAGAAATAAAATTTAAGAATTGGTATTTAAAAAAAAATTGGATTAGAAAAATATTAATTTTGCATAATTTTGATTAATTATTATTGTAAGAATTTTTTTTCTTCGAAAGATTTATTTATTAATTTTTTTTTCGCTAAGATTGTAAGTCAATCATTAAAATAAATAATATAAAACAAAAAATTCCATACTAAAAGAACAACCGGATCCCCTGACTACTGTATAAAATCCAGATAGAACCCAACTTACCATAAAAAATCACGGCCAATAATTCCGAAAGTAGACCCCTGAATTATAAGTTAACTGAATTAATTTATTTACTTCTATTTATTTAATAAAAGTATAATTTATAAATTTCAGGTGTATTAAAATTAAGTTACTAAACGAGATTTAATTATTTTCTTAGTTAAACTAGGGCCCCTGAATACACTGATTGGAACTTCGTCGTGATATTTAATGTAATATCTACTAAGTTCCAAAGTGTACATGGTTACACTTATGTTACTTAAGAGAATTATTCCCAAAGTGTACGAAACAGTCGGTTATCTTAATGTAGTATCTCCGTATACAGGGGCCCTATTAAACTCTTTGAATTTTTATTTTAGGATTTTTTTTTTTTAAAAAAAAAGAATATTAAGGAAAAAAGACACTTTTTTTAGATTGCAGCTTTATTCATTTACTTAGTTTACTTTGTAGGGCGAGATTACATTAGTTATTATTGTATCCTATTCTATGTATTTTGTTTATTTTACTTTTGATGATTAAATATATTATGATTATTATTTTTATTTATACTATTTTCATTCTATTATATTGTATTCCATTTTATTCTATTCATGGTTACTTATCTTACAAATATCCTTTTTTTTTATTCCGTAAACAACCAGATTTCCTCCGTTATTGATTATATTTAATGTTTACTTAATTTACTTATTAATTATTAGCGTATCCTCATTTTTACACAAGGTAAGAAAAAGTCATTTTTTATTTGATAACGTAAATTTCGGTAATTTTTTAATTAGTACATATATAAAATACGATAATATAACTAAAATATATTTTGGAAATTAAGAAAAATTAATAAATATTATATAATACGGTAAAAAAAAAATTACCGAATATACATATTATATACATATATATATACTGTATTGTTAGTCAATAAGCTTTTTTCATATATTATCAAACATCTGAATAAAAAATACGTTAAAAAGTTCAATGTTACATGGAGTAGCATCTTTTTATGTGATATATTACTATATTTTTTATTATTAACAAAGAAATATAAACAGAAAATATATTCCAACAACAATAACAAAACAATAATTCTTTCACCATTATTGATGTCAAATTGATAACACGTGGCGCTTTTAGGGCATAATTTGCTAGGTCCTATTACTTTTATGTATGGGCTAAGAACATAATTTTATTGGTGAAATGAATGAATAGACGTTGGTTGAAACTTTATTATGTATAAAATCCTATTAATTTGTTATATTAATCATCTGCTAATTAATAATTAATTTTTTCTTAATTGTTTAAAAAAGGATCGACTTCTTATTTTATATAACCAACACATAGAATTAAATTCAGGATATTGCTCTTACACATTTTAAATTCAATTTATGCGCATTATTATTTATGTGTTATTATTTATGGATTTTGATTTTTTTATTTCTTAAAAAAAAGAAAGATAAATAACAAAAATGGAGAAAAAAAAAATTTTTTTTTTTTTTTTTTTTTTTTTTTTTTTAAAAAAAAAAAAAAATTAATAATACTTTTTGTTACCTTTTTAGGTAATTCACTTCTTAATTAAAATGTATAATCACAAAAGTCATATGGTAAACGTTGTGAAACATTGAAACATTGTGAAACATTATACACTTAGTAGATCATGCTAAATATAAATTTGTAGTTATGCCCGGAGTTTATGAAAATAACACTTTAGTTCATTGTTTCAAAGTTGTAAGAAAAAATTTGAAAGCCCTATAATATTATGTCTACTATTCGAGAAGAGTTAATTAGCGCAACAATCAATAGAGCAATTTTATCAACTAATAATATTTGCGATAATGTACACGAACAATATGAATTTATAAATCGAACAATTCTTGCCGATAATTCTCTTACAAATGATGAAAAAGCTGAAGCAATAAGAATACATAATAAAATTTTTGATAAAGAAAAAATTCTTAATAATGAAGGAGCAAGAAGAATTTGTGAAAATTGTAACAAAAAATGTTTGGCTACATTATATTGTGAATATTGTGTCCGAAATTATCTAAAATCAAAATTTTCAAGTTGGACATCTAGAAATAATGTTATTGATAATTTGATACAAAAATGTCAAATAGAAACACTTATACCAGATAAAATAATTGAATGGATTCCATATAATAATTTACAAAATATTGAATATCTAACCAAAGGTGGATTTGCTGAAATTTATACAGCAACTTGGATTGATGGAAGATATGAAGAATGGGATTCTGAGAATCAACAATTACAAAGACTTGGAAAACATGATGTAATACTAAAAGAGTTAGAAAATATTGAAAATGCAAGTCAAAATTGGTTTGAAGAGGTTTGTAATCGAAAAATACCTAAAAACTTATATTATTTAAAATTAATTATTAATAATAAAATTTTAAAATTACTTTTTATAGGCTAAATCACATTTAATTATAAGTAATAAATGGTCAAATATTGTTGGATGTTTTGGTTTAACACAAAATCCATCAAATGGAAATTATATGCTTGTAATTGAAAGAATGGATATAAATTTAAGAGAATATTTACAACAGAATCATAATCAACTTACATGGATAGAAAGAATTATAATTAATATTCGTATAATTAGTGCACTTTACACTATTTGTCACGAGAATTCAATTCATAGAGATTTACATTCTGGAAATATATTATATTCACAATTTAATGATACTTGGCGTATTAGTGATCTTGGATTTTGTGGCCCTGCAGATAAACCATCAACAAGTATATATGGTAATCTTCCTTACATAGCACCAGAAATTATTAATGGAAAAAAATATACTTTTAAATCTGATATTTATAGTATTGGCATGCTTATGTGGGAAATTTCATCTGGACAACCACCATTTAAAAATCACGAACATGATTATGATCTTGCACTTAATATAATTAATGGTATGAGACCAAAAATTATATCAGAAGTTCCTTTAAAATATAAAAATTTAATGGAACAATGCTGGAATGCTAATCCATCAGAAAGGCCTGACACTTATACACTTTTGGAAAAAATGAGAAAAATTAAGTTATATTATCAATATAATCCAAATGAATTGCCTCAACTAAAAGCAAATATGGATAAAAAAATAAGCTATGCAAATACAAACAGTAAATTATTTACAAGTAAAATTCATAAATATGAAAATTTACCTAAACCAAAAAATGCAACAGAAGGTATAATTTATTAATAATTATAATTCTATTTAATCTTTCTTTGTTATTAATAATACAAACTTTTTTAATTTAATTAAATAATAAACAGAAGAACAAGAAGGTAATATATACTTATTCTTATTAAAAAATAATTAGTCAATAACAAATTAAAACTAAATCTTTTATTTAATAGCATTTCATAGTAAATTATATGACTTTAATATTCCAAAAAATAGTAAGTAAAATTTTTTAAGTTTATGTTGAATTTATATGGTATAATATTGAATAATTGTTTTATTTTTAGTTGATGATTTTGGCCAATCAAGTAATCAGAATAGTAAAAAAATAAGTAATATTATTAAAGGTAATTTAATATAAAATATATATTTAACTTTTAGTAAATATTTACTATTAGTATTTTAATTTTAGCTGATAGTAAAAGATTGTCCAAGGCATTTAAAAATTTGCAGGTAAATTCAAAAAGTGGTGAGTAAATATTAAATAAATAAATATTCAAATTAGAGTTTATTTATAAATATTAATAAATGTTATTTTATTTAATAATAGTTGATATGCAAAATAACTATTATAGAGATACAATACAACAGCCACAAACTTGTGATATTGATGGTAGGTAAACTATTATTTATTTATCAAAAATTTTTCAGATAATAAGTAATTGTATACTATTTTTGTTTCATAGATGATGATGAATATAATAATCCAAATCTTCATTCAGAAGAACAAGAAGAATTTGAAATTCCTGATGGTTTGTTATTTTATGAAAATTTATACTTAAATGTTTATAATAGTGAATTTTTTATTTACTAATACATCTGTTTTTCTTAGAGGGATTTTAAATTATTTTATAAATTAAACTAAAGGAAATATCATTTATTTTGTTTTAAAATTTTTTAAATTGAATTATTTAAACACTAGGAGTAAAAAGAAATTCTTAGTTTGTAATTTAAATAATTTTTATATGTATAAATTATTAACTTAAAGGTTATATTATTATTATAAATAAATAAATAAAATTTTATTTTAAAGTTTATTTTAAATTTATTTTTATTGATATTATTTAAGCTATATCATAATTTATGATTTCAAATTTTCAAGATTTTTTCTTTTCACATATGAGATTAAATAAATAACAATATATTTTGTTTGAAAACAAAAAAAATAATTAATAATCGAAATACACAGTGAAATTCGATAAACCGGATCTTCGATAAACCAGATTTGGATCTAAACTGGATTTTTTTTGCTGGAACCAAATCACGTATATTAAAATAGTTTTGATATACTAGAGTTTACTAGTAAAAGCTCGATATTCGCTATAACAGATCAATTTTCTAACCAGCTATAGTAAAAATGATTCGATAAACTGCATCTCGTGATCTTCAACCAATCAAATTTAATTAACGTGATGTGGTAAATCTTAATTTTGGCCAGAATTATAAAAATCTTAATTCCGGCTGAAATTATATATTATTTTCATGAAATCTAGGACTTAAAACTAAGATGAAAAATTAAATTATGGCGTTTTATTAACATGAAAAATTTTTAAAAATTCATTATAATATATTTTCACTATATCAAAAATTTTTCGCTAAACTGGATATCCCAATATACGGGATATTTTTAGTGAAACTGATAGATCTGGTTTATCGAATTTCACTGTGTAATCTAAAAATTTAGTCTATTTAATTTATTAATGATCTAACAAGATGGATAAAACTTGGAATTATGAATCATTATCGATAGTTATGCACTTTTTTTATGACATAAAATCCTTTCATGTATCATATAATAATTCTCTAAATAATGTTAATAATAGAAATTAAAGAAATCAATCTTAAATCTTAATATGTATGTAAAATCATATTAGTGTTTTAATAGCCCTGTAAAAAATCTGACCTGTGTTTTATCTTTCCATGTTTTTCCCGTGAATATATCATTTTCATGGAATTTATAACCTTAAATCACGGAAATTTTCATCTCGCTAACACGGATATCCATGAATGTATCATATTCATGGAATTTTTACGTAAGATACGGAGAAGTAATGGAAATATTCAGATAAAAATTTTTTATAGGTAGAAACAATCAGTCTGTCTGTCTATGGGCTGATTGCAGGCTGCACCCTGCAGCACTGGTCCTTCGTGGCTTCATCAGGAAGGGTTAGTATGTATACTGACACTCACTCATATATGTAGATTGTATGGCCAATGATATTTTGAAAAATGGAAGATTTAATTCTTAATTAAATTAATTGGTATATATAATACGGGAACTAATATTAGTTAAAATCATAATTGTTCAAATAATTTAAACGCAATTATATTTTCTTATGTTGATTTTAAATATAATTAGTGCAATTGGAAAAGCGGGATATAGAAGTATAAAAGACATTCTTAAATATATAGTACCTAAGCTATTAATGAACGTGTATTACACATCCTATCATTATTAATTTAAGTATTTCAGGCGATGTGGGTCAAAAGTAAACACATGTGTAATTCCAGATGAGAAAATTTGCATTTTCCGACACCCATTTTACAATTATTTTATATTATGCTGGTAAGTGGTAACAAAGATCATAATTCATTAAAAAAAAGTAATGAAATGTTTTAAAAGAATTGCATGAATTGGAAATGCGAAAGTGGAATGTCATCCTTTATTATGAAAATAGAACCCTTTATTTTACGTATAACATTCCATGTTTTCCCAATTCCCAAAAAATTTATATTCGATAATATCCGAATATTTATTTAACGAAAAAAAGCTTAACTCATTTTATTAATCATTTTCATTTTCAGTCATTCCACCCTTTCAGGATGATGTGGTTAACGTAGCTTATCCGAACATTGATTTTAAGATCTTTTTTCAGTCTTTTTTTACTGTGACTGGATCTTTTTTTTTAGTCTCTTTTAGACTGGATCTTTTTTATAAATACTATTTTTTTCGGTTTCTTTTTTTTTTTACCTGATTTTTTTGGTATTATTTTCCAATTTTTTTAAAACTGAATTTTTAATATTTTTCATCCCGGTTTTTTTCTCTTTATACAGTCAGACCTCCATAATTGCACACTCCTTTGGATCATATGCATCTAGAATTTATAAAGGTAAAATAAGGTAAAATAATTAGAGATGATGTTTATAAGCTTGGAACCGACCCGGAGGGTGGTCTTTTATAGAGATATCTGATTGTAATAATCTATACTAATATGCTTTTATGTAATTTATTATTTATTTTATCCATTTTTTTTATATATAGGCATATTATCGTTATTATTTATTTCGTCTTTAGGCATAGATCAGTGATCAGATCAGAATCCATAGAAGCAATAGATTTCACTAAACTAAACCTAGGTACTCTTTTACTTAATAATTCGTTCTTATATATAAAAACAAATAATGAAAGAAAAAGAGGAAAATTTACAGGTCGGATTGATGCTATAGTCCTACAATAAGCGTGATTTTTCATTTTTTCATTTTTTCGTTCTTTCATTTCTTTGGCTTGGTTCGGCAATATAATTAAAATAAAATATCTTTTATTGAATAAATATGCATTGTATGATTTTTTTTTTAGTTATATAAGTAGCTTAAAATAAAATAAAAAAATATGTTAATATAATAAGATTTAATTTATCTAAATATAAAACCCAATTTTATATTGATTTAAACTCATTTAATTTTGTTGCAACACAACAGGTTACAGCTTGTAATACATTAAATAAATATTTGATCATAGAAAGGAAAAAATGATTTTGAAGATTTTCTAGATATTTCTTTGCATTAATATTCTTCCTACAGTAATAATGGACCGTATCATAAAACTATTACACTGGAAATGCCTTACTTAACTAAAGGTAAAAAAATGACTAACATTATATTTTTCTTTAGGACTGCATCAAGTTCAATGGTGAAAGTTGTTTTTAAATAAAGATATCAAGATTCATTGCTCCAAACTACAATTTTCTATTCATTTTCTCGGATGTTTGAGAAGATAACTAAGGTTTTCTAACTCCAGTATGCAAATTCATAAAGATTATGGCGGATAGTAGTGATGCTTGCGGATTTCAAATCCATTTCATTGAACTTGATGGTTCGACTAAAATGTTGTTGACTATAATTATTAATCTTATTTTTTTCACTTGTCAACAACGTCATGCACTAATGCACACCTTGGTAGATTTAAAGTTTACGAACCTTAGCAAATTCGTCACATTCAAAAAAAGTATGCTTACGAGTTTTTAGCATTTTTAAACATAAAAAAAAAAAGTATTAAAAGACAAAAGAATCTTTTTTTTGAAAAAAAACCCAGAATCTTAAAAAAAAAAAAATTTCAAATTTCTGTCTTATCGATATTGATTTAAAGATGAGATTAGGGATTGGAATCGATTTTACAATAATCGAATTTATCGAAAATCGATAAGAATCGATTTTAAATCGATTATCGAATAAAAATCGAATTTACTTATTGTGGCGCAGTAGCGTTAATAAGATTTCCCCTGCGTACCCTACTTATTTCGGTTGACAAAAACCTATTTGTCACACATTATTTATCACATTGTTAATTTCTTAATTTCTTAATGCCGGCCGTTTCGTGACATTTTGGGGTAGTCCGTTAATAAAAAGTTAGGTCGTTGTCACGTGACATTAACAAAAATCCAAAAAAGGAAATTTTGTTGCCCAATGAAATTCAAGTTATGTTGTACAAAATTCCCAAAAAGGACATTTTTATGTCGATCTTAATAAAATTTCAATAGTCACGTGACCGACAGTAGTATAATTTCGATAAACGATTAATCGACGATTAATCGATTCTAAAATCGATTCTAATAATGATAATCGATTCCAATCCCTATATATAATACTTTTTTTGTTATTTTTATTTTCGTGTTTGAAAAGGTGATATTATCAAAGTCGTATGATCGACATGAAAAACAACAAGTGACTTGTTGTTTTATAACAAGTAGCATGTTGATTTACAACAAGTGACGTGGTTTTTACAGCATGCTTTTGAATTGTACGGTACGCAATATACAAAACGTAACCTTTCCATATACAGATTTAAATGATAGCTATTGTTCTAAATTCCGCGGAATTTTCAGGATTTTCGCAGAGGATTCCATGGAATTTCATTGTATTACAGTTTAGATCGGCACATGAGTAGTGGTAAATCGCAGCCAAATTTAGCTGCAAAACGCTTCAAGGAACTGGAACTTAAAAAATGACAGCCAATCACAAGTCTTCACAAAATATTGTGATCATCGCTATAGCCCAATAACCTAAATTATAGTTATAATATAACCATGATGATCGGATGATTTTAGAACATGCAATCATTATTCTTTTTTGTTAGCTAGGTGAATGGTCTGATTTCTAAGCAATATCCTCCTTAAATTCCTTAAATGAGTGGTAAAAGTATAAATACTGATGCGATTTCTGAAAACTTTGCCAGGACTGCAAAATATATTTTTAGAAGTGTAGAATTTCGATAATATTTATAATTTTACAATATTTGTATTTCAAAATGATTATACCTTTATTAGCAATCAGCTTTGCATTTTTTTATCCAGTAAATGCTCTTCTGGATAACATAGAAGCATCTAATCAAATTACTGAGTCAATCTTTGACTTGATGATCTTAATGATTCCAATTGTCGTATACTTTAACTTTAAATCAACTGTAAATACCATTGTACTTTATTTTAAACCGGAAAAGAAAGTTACAAATACAACATATGCTGGATTTTGTTTCCTTGCCTTTAAACCTTTTGTGCTATCTTTAACAATTTGGTTCTGTGTCAGAGTTTACCAATTTACTGGAGATTTCTTTTTCATAATATATCTTATTTTTGATACAATCTTTTTCCTGTTAATATGGATATTTTTATCATTATATCCATATGCTTGTCGTAATCACCTTATATACTATATACTAACTTTATATATAATATGTCTTTTGGACTTTTTTGTTCATTTAGTCTTTTATATCATGGCCGTTCAATACAATTATGTTGACAAATCAACTTATTTATTCATATTAATACCCTCAATTTTAGCATTTATTGTTGGGGTTATAATGACTACTTTCAAATACCTAACCCAGAATAGAGACACAAATGTTAGTAGTATGTCAAAAGAAGAACGTATTATTTCTTTGGCAGAACCTATTTGTACATGTGGAATTATTACCCACTTATTCTTCTGCTCAATTGTTGGGCCCTCCGTTCTGTGGATCAAGGTTTACCTTACATTGGTATTTCTAGAGTACTCAATAAGTCGGAAATACCTAGAGAGAAGTTCAACTAAGCCAGATGATTGGAGAGCAAATCATGATGTTTTTATTTTTATGTAAGTCAATTTTCTTAATGTTTCAGTCTAATGATGATATCAAATTAACTGAAATTTTGTTATAACATTATGTTTCCATTATGTACACAATAGTGAACACTTCGACTAGTGTTGATATTTATTATTATATAGTTTATTTTATATATTTAATGATTTTTTTTTATGCAACTTTATTGATACGATGTCACATACAAATATGTATATAAGACCAAAAATCTAATAAACATAAAAAGTACAAAGCTAGAAACTAACTATATACCATAAAGCTGATGTTAAAAAACCTGAAATAAAGAACATTAGAAGAGTAGTATAACACCCCGCCCGGCTTTACGGTCCCTCTAGAGATCAACTCAACTAAAAACAAAAAATAAAAAGAAAGAAGAAAAAATCTATACTATATACAAAAGCTTCCGCTCATTGCAACACCCATTTCCAAGAAGCAGGATTTAAAAGGAACTACATTCCCGCAAAATACCCAAAATCTTATCCCCCAAAGAAGAAAAAAAAATTATAGGTCTTGGTATTTGTCCTGCAAATAATTACGTGTTCTTTTGTAAATCTACTTTGTTACCTAAATAAAATCCACCAATAAAATTAATATTCGGGATATATTAGCCCTGTTCATTTCTGGTCGGTTGAGTTTTTTGGTTGATTTCATTATTTTTGATTGGGCTGATCTTTTGTGCAACACAACAAAATCCCGAACAAAAAAAAAACTAGTATTTTTGGTTCGAAAATAAATAAAGTACCGCGGCGACCAATTAAAGTCAGTTTGCTTGTTATTACAAATTTTTATTACATTTAAGTCGAATTTAATAAAAAACTTTTAACTCAATTTACAAAATAATTTTATTCGTAAATTTTAGAGTAGTACAAATGTGACCAAGAAGGTATTTTTTCTTTTTGTTTTTTCTGGAATTTCTCCTGTTGAGCAACTTCCTATTTCGGTGAAATCTGAGCCAATCAATTTTCTTGTAGATTGCGTCATCAGCATCCCTAAATTTTCGATTTGTTTATCCAAAAGTCACGTGACATTGTTTTGATGGCGTTACGAATAGGGTTGCAGACATTTCTTAAGATAATTACCTAATACGTCAATACATTATGACGTAAAGAGTGTACTACCTCCAAATATTTTTGCCGCATGTGTGTAAGCCTGTAAGGTATTGGTTGTATTTGACGGCATACTGTATACTGTTATGCCGTATATCATTAGGCCAGTTCATTTCTGATTGTTCGGATTTTTGATCACAACATGTGATCAACATCAGAATTGAGTACGTATTGACCGGTTATTTTGATCATCTTATTTTTTTATATTAATAAAATACTTTTTTTACAAAATTGCGAATAAGCAATAAACAATAACATAATATACAAATTAAGCCATATTACTAGGCAACGGACACGTTGAAAAAAAACACAGTCAAAAAAAAACCACTATTTTTTAGTTCGCAAAAATCGGGTCACTGATCGGGTTACACAGTTCTATCAGCCAATGTTTATTGACTCAAAACCCGATCAAAATTCCGAACAATCAGAAATGAACTGGCCTATTCTGTGTACCTTGATTAAAAAATATACTAACTTAAAAATTATTTAGTTCAAATTATGCAAATCTTGAAAAAAACAATTATTTATTCATATTTAATAAACTACTTGTAATTAAAATGTTATTATATTATAAAATATTAACGTCAATACTATTAAAAATTACCACCAATCGTTATTTGTAAAAATTATTATATATGTTTAAAAAAACTAAAGTTATGATTCATGATTCTCTGGAATTTCCGTTAAATTTCTTTCACAATCTAAAAATCCATTTAATACATCATTATGATCATAATTCAAATCAGCCAGATCTAAAGGTTGTTCTCGTGCTGGAATAATATCAGAACCCATTTCTCCATTATTATCATCAATAGCTTCCAGGTCAATGACATTACCAATGGCTAATGTTAAAGTTGTGAAGAAAAAGCTGTTCCGCTACAAGTTAAAAATGCTGCTCTGCTACATAAGTTCGGGGCGTGAAGAAAATATTCATACGCTTCAAAAATCGAAAATAAGGATAATGATATGTAGTGTGGACTTTCTCTAGAATTTATTATCTGATTATCATAAATTTTTCATTACCATAATTTCGCTAATAAGCCTAATATCATATAAGGTTGGACTTTTTATTTATATTCTTCCTGCTTTAAAAGGTTTAAAATTTTCAAATAAAAATATTCTGCGATTTTTCCGGAATTTCGCAGAACAAATTTTTTTTGGTAATTACAATGATTATAATGATTTGCACAATAGGAAAGCACAAGACGCCAACAAACATTTGTGACACATAAATTAACAATAAATTGTTGCAACATTTGATTCAAAGAAAAGTACTATGGTTAAATTTTTTGAGGCATTTTCTAATTTGATATAAAAGCATAGAATTTGATCTTTATATATATTTTTGGCATTATTTTTAGTACCCTTTAATATTCTCCACTTTCTTCTTTGCTATAATTACAAGGTACAGTAATTTGCATCACTTTCTCAAATAATGATTTTAATGTATTTTTTTAGCGGAAGCCACTGTTTAATAATTGCACTAATATAGAGATAAAGCTGAATCACAAGGTTAATTTCAAATTTTTGTATTATAATTTTAGAAAGTATTCTAATAAAGAAAATAAATTTTTAGATTTATTACGTACTAATCCCCAAATGTTATCGCAATTAAGAAAATAAATACAATATAATAAGATAAAATATAAAATACTTTTATGGAATAATAAATGTGAATAAACATAAATTATGTATATGATACCCCTATAAAAAAATTGGATACGTTTTTTATAAAGTTTTTATACGATTTTTTTCCTTAGAAATAACGTATCTTAATAGGATACGGAAAAATGCACAATTCCGTATCACTAAAAATATGGTTTGGATACGGAATTTGCACGGGATTCATATGGAATTTACATGATTTAATCACTGATTTTATCACGAAATTTATACGATTTGGTCACTGAATTTACTATTTGTATTGCAGTTTACTATAATTGTATTTACATAAATCTAATTTTACTTTATTAAATTAAATAAAAAATAAAAAATAAACAAAATACAAATACATTACAAAAGTTCCTTATTAAACCACCTATTGCAACCAAAATTATCTATA
>QZLH01000779.1:2453-26611 GCA_003833135.1 Oehlia diaphana | reverse complement strand
TTTAAAGAATTTTTTTTGATAAATTTAATATGCAGTAAATTTAAATGAATGTTAAATTGTCTGTAAAATTATTATTATGTAGGATTTTCAACCAAAGTAATTATAACGAAGTGATAAAATTGAATAAATGATCGACAAATGATCGACAAAATTGTGATAAAGTAAAGATGTCCGCTATGCTCCGCTAAAGACATTTGTGTACTATGGGCAATCAGTTTTGTCTAGCAATGAAGTTGAAATTTTTGATGATCTCAATTAGAAATTTAGCGATAGGATAAAAGGATTTGAATAAAGGACATGGTGAAGAAGGTATACAAAGCATCAGAGAATGAATTAGAGTTAAATAGTAATAGATAGAGAATAGTAAAAGGCCTAGTAGGTACGTAGTATTGAAAATTAGAAAATTAGATTTGAATATTAGTTGCTAGATCTAGCAATTTATAGTATAGAAATTAGGCTAACAAATTTAAATTTTTGTAATGTATTCATTTCTTAGAAAAAAATTTGATAGTATATTTAATTAGGTAGGCGTTTTTACTTCATCTTTTTTACGATCAACGTATGCACTATGGGATACAGTGAGAGTGGTAAAGAGGGTGAATATAAACTAATATATTATTTTAATAGTACAAAAAATAAAGAATCATTTAAATTACAAACTAAGTAACTTGTAAAATATTTTACTACTCTAGCCTAGTTGTTTAATAATTAATAATTACACATACTATTGATTTCTCTTTTCAAATTTAGTTATCAAAGGGTTTATGCTAAACATATAATCAAATAGAAATTATTTCAATTACAACTAGGAAACTTGTAAAATATTTACTACTCTAAACTTAGTGTTTAAAAATTCTAATAAACAGAATAATGAATAGTTTCTCTTGAAAGTATGCTATATAATATTAAATATCTAATAAATAAAAATTTTTATCTGTTTTATATTTAAATTAATTATGTGCAAAATTATAAATTTTTTGTATACGTTATATACTCAATAGCTTTATATTATTCGCTTTAAAAATTTGCTGTGAAAATAATCAGTTAATAAAACTGTTAGGTCTCACTGGTGCATTTATAAATTCCATAATGTTACTTAATAATTTATCATTAATTTTCTCAGGAAAATAAAAAATCCATTCTTCAATAATATTTAAAACTTCCTTAGAAGATGGCCTCTTTAATGGATCTTCATTCCAACATTTTTTCATCAAATCTATATAACATTGTGGAGTATTTTCAATGATTTCAGGACGTTCACCTCTACAAATATTTACACTAAGTTGAAGATCATATGCTCTATTATTAAATGGAAAAACTCCAGAAGTAAATTCCCACATAATCATGGAAAAACTATAAATATCACTAGCTTGGGTATATTGACCACCTATTAAAACTTCGGGTGCAACAAATGGCATAATACTATAAACATTTCCTCCTTTTAAGGATGATGATACATATTTACAAAGTCTTAAACCACTAATATAAACTTTATCCTCTTCACGCTCATTATATTTATGAATTAAAATCTTGCCATCATGAAAATTACAATGAATCATTTGTTGTTCATGTATTTCACTAAGTCCAGAAATAATTTGATACAGCAAATATAATTTTTGTTTCCAATTATATTTGATTATTTTTGTTAAATTACTTCTTAAATTACCGTTGTTTACATAATTCATTATTACCATATAATTAAAAGTATTTGGATCTTTTGTAATTCCATGTAAATTAATAATTCCACATAAATTTAAACATTTTATATGGTATTTCCACTAAAAATAAAATTAAATACATTAAAATAAATGAATTATATAAAATCAAGAGAAAATAGATAATATATCACATACTTCATCAAAAAATTCATCAAAATTTTTATATGAATTTTTGGAAAGTCTAAGAATTACTTTTATGGTATTTCCATTTCTTGTTGACCAATCAGCTTTATATAATATGCCAAACCCTCCTTCATTAAGATATTCAACATTATGAAATTCTTTAAAAGGAATATACATTGAGCTTTCTTCTATTAAAATTTTTTCAGAAATTAATGCATCTTCGAATTTTTGATTTCTATTGCTTAAGTAATTAAAAGTAATTAAAAATTTAAATTATATTTAAAATTAAAAAAATATTAATAACTTACTCTAAGATTTCTATAGAATATAATAAAATATTAAACTTAGTCTTTATATAAATAACTAAATGTACAACAAAAAATTTATAACTTACCAACTAAAGTAAATTGTCAGATATATTTTTTATAAATATAAAACTGAGTTAATTAAAATTATAATTAAATATTTCATATACTGTATATATAATAATAGAAGCTAATAACTTACAGTCTAAATAATCACAAAATAATTATTTGAATAAAGATTTAATTAGTATAATTATATGCAAATACTGTTTAAATATATAATAACAGATTATATAAAACTTACATTCTATATTATTATTATTAAATAATAAATTTAATTAATTTAAATTACATTATATAATGTTATATAGAATTAAGTAAATAACTTACTCATTATATTATTACTCCTTGTGCAATTAAACCAATTAATACTTATTTCTTTACTCCCTTTTATTAAATAATTTTTTAAATAAAGAACTTAGTTAGTTATAAGCTTTATACAAATATTTAATGATAGAGTTAGTTATAAGCTCTATACAAATATTTAATAATAGTATTTAATAATTTGTAACTTACTCCCTATATGTCATCAATCATATTTTTAAATAAAGAGTTCTGTTAATTTGAATTATACATAAATGACATAAATATAAAAACACATGACTTACACCCTGTATTATAGTATTAATTATTAATTACATGTAATATTATTATAAAAATATTATAATTTACAAGATTAAATATAACTTACAATCTAATTATTTAAATAAAAAATATAATTAGGCTGAATTACATTAAATACAAAATAAATATAATAGGATTAAATAGCTTACAATTTTTTAAGGCCTCTTCTGTGAAACCATTAGTTTTATGTGAAGATTCTCCTATAAATGGTAAAGGTAGCGAAATAAATATAAATAAAAATATAAATAAATATATAAAGGATAAAATATAGTAGAAGGAGAATCCTTGTTAATAAATTAAACTTACTTAATGAAATTTGACTTAGTTGACTTAAAGTTTCATATACTATTTCAATGTCAGGTCTTGACTTTGGTTCGTTATTCCAACATTCCTGATAAAGTTGTTGATATTCTTGGGGTGTACCATCAATTGGTTTTTCTCTAAGATTATGATAACTAATATGAGAACCTAGTACAATTCGTAGGTAGCCGGGGAAAGGAGGGCGTCCGCTTGAAATTTCCCATAATAAAACACCCAAACTAAAAATATCGGACTTTTTATCTTTTTTGTAATTAATAATCTTAAAAAGTTGTGGTTCATTATATTCAGGCATTCCTAATCCATTAGCCGTTGAATATGTTGAATTAGACGTAGATTCTGATAATTGTTTAGATGTTCCAAAGTCTGCGATCATTAGTCTATTATTACTAACTAGTATGTTTTTTGCATGCTATTAAAAATAATTAATTAATAAGATAATAGAAAAGTAGGATAAAATAACTTAAATTATAATATTACCAAATCTCTATGAATTATATTTTTTAAATGTAAACATTTCAATCCACGTGCAATATCCAAGGCCATCTGAATTTTATCACTCCATTGAAGGAATTTAAAATTACTTTTTAAATATTCTCTTAAATTTCCTTGATTAGCATATTCTAACACCATTATATATTTATTTGATAAAGGCTCTAAAAATAAAATAAAATAAATAAATTAAAGGTTAAATTTATAAAAATTTATAAGTAAATATTAACCTTTTGTAATTCCATAAAATCCAATTACGTTCGGATGAAAACTGACTTTTTTTAAACTCTCTAACTAAAAAAATTATTTTAAAATTTTTTAGATTATTTTCGTATAAATATAATAATAAAATAATAATTACCTCCTTAACAAAGTTATTTAAATCATAATCATCAATTGTAAGAGTCTTTAATGCTGCCTTAATTTCATAATTTTTCCAATCTGCACTTTCTACAATTCCAAATGCTCCTTTTCCAACCGTTTTTACATTGCTAAACTCATTATATTCAATATAATCTCTGTCAACCCATTCGTTAAATGACGTCATAATTAAAAAGAACTTTTTTTTTTTATAAATTTAACTGAATTTAAGGTTTTTTATATTTAACCAACGGGGATGTAACACGCAGATCAATATCTAATCTGAAACATGCAGGGGAGTCTTGTTACAGGTGACATCCGGAATAAGTTGTGATCATTCGTTATACTATCATTTATTATTAGGCCGGGCAAAAAAATTTTTAGATTTTCGTGACATAAAATTTTTAAAATGGCCCGGCCGGCCGGCATTTTTTTTTTCATATGTAAAATTTTTTACGCACATTGGCCAAATACTTAAAATCACGTGATAAATTTTTTTACTATAAAAAAAAAAAAAAAAATTTTCATTTTTCGAAAAACTGACCCGGCTGAGTCACGAGAATCTAAATTTTTTTTGCCCGGCCTAATGGTAAATTTTTTTTTTCATTGCTAATATTATGGGATTTTATTTATTTTTTTTCCTGCTTTAAGAGTTTTAAAATTTTCAATTAACAATTACTTCCGGAATTTCCCGGTATATGTATTTTTGTTTGTATCACAAAACTAATTTTTTTTGGCAATACAATGATTTGTACAATAGAAAGCCTGCAAAAATTTGTGACACCATAAATTTGTTGATCAAATTATTTAAATTGAACACTTGCTTTATTTGCCTTATGCGCATATTAACCGTGACGTTCGATGAAACAAAGATAACATTTGATTTAAAGAAAAGTGTTATGGTTTAAATTTTCTGAGGAATTTTCTAATTTGATAAAGCATAGAATTTAATCTTTATAAGTGTTTTTGGCATTATTTTAGTACACTTTTAATATTCTCCTCTTTCTTCTTTTAAGATAATTTGCAGAAGAAAATGATAACTTTTTCAAATGATAATTTTAATGCGTTTTTTAGCGGAAGCCATTGTATTATAATCGCACCAAATATAAAGTTAAAGCCGAATTACAAGGTTAATTTCAAATTTTTTAGAAAGAATTCTAATAAAGAAAATAATTATTTTCGATTTATTACGTAATCTTTAAATGTTATCGCAATTAAGAAAAAAAAAATACATATAATAAGATAAAATATGTAATACTTTTATGGAACAATACTCCCCGTAAGTTTTTCTTTTATGGATACATAGTGTAAATGAGGTTAAAATATCGTTTTAATCACCCCTATCTGGCGCAGTAAATCCATCCTCGTCTAATTAACTTACGTTTGTTCAATAGATATACTATCGTATAGTTGTACACTATCATATAGTTGACTCCTCGTTTTCATATTAATCATCACTTTTTTTTTTTTGAAAACAAAAAATATTTATATTAGTTAAATTGATAAAATAAAAATATTTAAGATATAATGATTGACTTGTAATAGAGTTATTAAAGAGACATCATTATTAACATATCCATTTTAAAATAAACTTTTATTGGTATATTCGTTAATTAATATATCCGATTAAACTAATGGTCATTTCCTTTTTTATCATTATCAATTTTTTACAATTTGTAAGAAATGTTTTACTAAAACTTGTTATGATATTTTATTTTGTAGGTCCCAATTAAATGGGCAAGTTTCGTAATCAAAATTACTTTGATAGTAACGTTTTTTTCTCTATGTTCATGACTTCGAGCACCGTGTATTATTAAAGTTCTTGTGAATTATTGTTTTTGTTATTCTTTATTTTTTTTTTTTTTTTTACTTGCAATGTATTATATTTAATAATGTGATTTCAATAAATTAAATAGTAAAAATATAAAGTTCGTCAAAATTAATAAATTTTGTTATTTATAAATTTAGGAAATCCAAATTATTGACATTGAATTGAAAAAATTATTAATTCATATAATAAAAGCATTATGCTAAGGAAACGAAGTCTTTTGCAAGACGCAAATTCTAATTATTGTTAGTAAAAAGAGTTTCTTAATTATTTAGACAATCTATTTAGTTTTAATAAAAGAAAAATCTTATCAGAAAAAAGGAACATTTTATTTTAGCATAATTAATTAATCAACCCAATTTGACGATTGATGTACTTACTGTACTGTAAGTAACAGTTTTTATTTTTCTAAATATTATTAAATATTATCCTAATTAGAATGATAACATTGACTTTGTCTATGGTTATTTTAATCTGAATAAAGCTTTATAGTTGCGTGGTTTTGAGAAGAAACAATATAAATTAATCTATTCTGACCAATATTAATTTATTTCAAAACGCTTCAAATTATAAATTGGATAAATTCGTTAAGTTAGAAAATATTAAAAAGTTAAAATGGACGATAACCGATTATTCAGTATCTCTCATTTTATAAAGATATAGAATAATTTTGGATTAATAAAGTAATTATTAATATGTTGTAGTTAATTTATCTATGTTAAAATTATTAGAAAATATTTATTCATACTATTTACTGTATTTTAAAAGTGAATACTATACTTTATAAGCATCTATATATTGCACAAAGAATTTATTTCTATTTAATATAGGTTATCCTGAGCCTACCAAATTTCTCAAACAAAATAATGCCGGATCATAGATGTTTTTATTATTTCTTTCATTATTATATATTAAATAATCTTATTTTTTACGATCTTAATCAAAATGCATTTTATAAAATTAGGGTTGGGTTGAAGGTTTAAAATTTCTTAAAGTTTGTTTTTAAAGAAATAAAAAAAATAATTAGTCGAATTGATTTTTTGTAAATCAAAAATGAAATGAGTTGTTTAGTAAAACCTGTTAAATTAAACGAGTATAAAATTGAAGTTAAATAACGAGTTAAATCAGTTCATTAATGAATGGATGCTATTATGAAAATATTAAAATGTCAATAAATTTAGAATGAGAGCTTTCTTTTAAAATTATAATTGAATTTTCCAAATACCTACCTCTAATAATTTCTCAGCAGACACTTACTTTGAAGTTCTTTATAAACATTTTTACAAGAAATCTATAGTTTCCCACGTAATATCGGCTTTCTTTTGAAGGCGTCGAAAAACATGTGGCATTTCACCTTAGCGTAATTTGTCCTTAATTTCGTCATCACAAATTCTTCCCCAAGCCGCCTTTCCGGTTAAAAGTTTTAATATACAGACACCTACGGACCAGATGTCAACTTTTGTATCATAAGATTGATCAGACCCAACAAGAACATCTGGTGCCATACATGGGATCGTACCAACCATTGCAGTTGTAGTTGGAGTCAATGATGAATTACTAAAATCAGTTACAAAAAAACTTCAGTTACCAGATAATTTTGGAGAATTTTGGTTTATCAAATAAAAAAAAAAGTCGATAAAACATACCCAATTTAATCTCATCATTTGCAGTAACCAAAATGTTTGAAAGTTTAATATCACGATGGATGATTCCGTGATGATGTAAGTGCTTCAAAGCGTTCAATAGCTACAGTAAAAAATAAATAAAGAAATTTAAATTATCATTTAATTTCTTTGATTAAATTATGTCATTGAAAAATTAATAAAATAATTATTTTTACTTACATCTCGAGTAATGCGTCCAGCTTCTCGTTGGTTAACTTTACCAGCGAGACTACTAATTAAATCACTACGAGCACATATTTCCATAGCGATCCAAACTTCACGTGTTTACTTGACAATGTTTTTATGTTTCATATACTTAAGAACATAAGCCTCATTAAAAATTGATTTCAAGGAATTAGAGAGCGGGTTAATTTTTATGGCACATTCTATATTGGTAAATAATGAGCAAGTTTGCTGATAAACCATTAACAATAACTTTACTGATATCATAAACCTTTAATGGATTTTCCATTTCACTGTTTTCTGCAATCAAACGAAGGTAATGTTGTAAAGTTGTAAAAGGATCTTTGTTAACCGGGGGAGGAGGGATGTGTAGAAGTAGTATAGCTTTGAGTATGAAACATTTTGAGATTCACAATCTTGTACTATAATTCATCCCAAGTTTTTAATTTGCAATATTTTTATCGACATCCGGTCCCTAAGTGATCAAGTAGTATATTTCTTTTTTTGTTAACATTAACTCTTTCTCCATTAACGTCAAAATTATTTGTCGGATTGTCTACATATATGATATTCTTGCATGATTCGACAAATTTAACAATTATTTTGTTTTCCTTACACAATTGATATTTTATCTCTTTCGCACTCTTCTTTATTTTCAAAGCTATCAAATTTAATTCTTACAATAGTAACATATTCAAGAATGCCGATTTCAAAAATGACATTTTCAAATTACTTATTTCTTCTGCCGTAAATTTTCCATCAACTACAAATAAAACATGAGTTAGCATCAAATCTCTTATACTATTATATATATCTTATTTTCAATTGACTCTAATCCAATTTCAACCACCTAATATTTAGTTCATTTCATTCAAATCCTTTTTCCTGTAAATTATTAGTCTCATTATTTATATATACATACACTAAAATCATCAACATCACATAATATAATTGACAACGTAGACTTGCCACTTAAAGTGTGACCAACTATTATCAAATTCACAACCTTTTCTTTTTTCTCTTCACCTGGTTAATTATGAGTTTGATAATGTCCAATGTTAAAAATCATGTAATAAATTATCAGAAAAAATTAATTTCAAATCAATATCATTTAATGGACTAATCTTACTTCTTGAATTTAGAATATCTGAAATGTTTAAATCATCATTTATTTAATTAATATTAGGCTGTGAAAAATTGTAGATGAGGAGAATAATCAGTTTTTAATTAGACTTGAAATTTCATATACTTCTTCAATATCTGGTCTTGAATTAGGTTCGTCATCCAAACTTTTTTGATAAAGTTGTTTAATTCTTCGGGCGTACCATCAATTGGGTTTTCCCTAAGATTCATATAACCAATATGAATAGCTAGTATATTTTGTGAATAGTTAGGACGATTTTTAAATTATTTTTTGATAGAAAAAGAAATCACTTATCTATTTTTGGTTTATCATTTTCTCTTTCTCGCTATCTATAAGAAATAAAGTTCGTCTCAGTTTTATTAAAAAAAAAATTCAAAAATAAATGAAAATCATAATTTCTATTTTTTGATTTATCATTTTTCTTTGCAAAACAAAAAATTCATATTGAAAAAATGAATAATATCATTGATCAATTAAAATAAAATATTGAGAATTTTCAATTGCAAAAGAATAAAGTTTAAATACATTAAATTAAGTTATAAAGATTTTGTGAAAAAGATGCGACCATCAAAATTTTCTGTTGAAAAGATCTTAGCAAAGGGAAGAAAATTAATTTTTGATTTGATCAGGATCCAAAAGAGTTATGCATTGAGCCCTATTTTACAACCAGGCCCGGCCCAGTCCGGTCCTGGACTATTATTAATTTATGATCATATTAAAGCTTTATATTTTAAAACACATAACTGTGGTTTTTAAAAATATTGTGAATAAATAAAATTGATAATTTATTTAATAATTGAATAAGTTACAAAAAAGAACAATTACAGGAAACCAATAACATATTTTACTAGTACTCTAGCTTTAGTCATTAAATAATTCTAAAAAAATAGAGCAATTTTTGTTAAATGCATAATATCAAATATCACTTAAAAAGAATAGTATACATTTTAAAAAAAAAATTTCACCAATGATTAATAAAATTTACCTTTACATATTTCACTTTCAAGAGTTTTCATTCAAGGTAATATTAAGCAAGCGATGAGATTCAATATCAAGATTGCTATGCTCAATCGGTGCATTTATAAATTCCATAATGTTGTATTTTAATCCTTCATCAATATCCTCAGCTTTTGTTTTGTCAGGAAGAATAATCCACTTTTCAATAATTTTTAAAACTTCTTTAGAAGATGGCCTCTTTAATGGGTCTTCATTCCAACATTTTTTCATCAAATTTACATAGCATTGTGGAGTATTTTCAATAATTTCAGGACGTTCACCTTCACAAATACTTAAACTAAGTTGAAAATCATCTGGTCTACCATCAAATGGTGGAACTCCAGATGTAAATTCCCACATAATCATAGAAAAACTATATATGTCACTAGCCTGAGTAAAAGGTTTAGCTCTTAAAACTTCAGGTGCCATAAATTGTGTAACTCCAAAAATCTCACCTTTTTTCAAAAAAGGTTCTACAGGTTGGCATAATCCAAAATCACTAATATAAATTTTATCTTCATCCTCTTTATCTTTATGAATGAAAATAATGAAATCTTGTAAACAACAATGAATAATATTTTGCTTATGTATTTCATTAATTCCGGAAATAATTTGGTATAATATATATAATTTTTGTTTCCAATTATATTTAATTATTTTTGATAAATTTCCTCTTAAATTACCCTTATTTGCATAATCCATTATTACCATATATTTCAAAGTATCTGGATTTTTCGTAATTCCATAAAGGTTAATAATATTACTTGAATTTAAACAACTTCCATGAAATTCAACCTAAAAAATAATAATAATACATTAGCATAAATAAATTATAATAAAAAAAAAAAAAATATGATATCATACTTCTCATCAAAATTTTCATTTGAATCCTCGTGACATTTAAGAATTACTTCTTCATTTTCATCATTATTCAACCAAGTAGCTTTATATATAATACTAAATTCTTCTTTATTAAGATATTTAACATTTTTAAATTTGTCATAAGGAATCCATCTTAACTTTTTTTCAAGAATAAGTTCATCTATAATTTCATTTCCACTTTTTCCAAATCTATAAATTTAAGATTATATTATAGTTAGTATAAAATTCATATAAAGATTTAAAATTAAAAAAATATTATTAATGCTTACTCTATAATTTAAATAGGGATTCAATATAATTATAAATTTAGTTTATGTATAAATAACTGAATGCATCTTAAAATTTATAACTTACCGACTAAATAAAGTAAATCACCAGATATTTTTTAAAAAATTCAGTTAATTAAAGTTATAAATACTGTAAAAAATATATAATAATAGAACCAACTAGTAATAGCTTACAACCTAAATAATCATCAAATAATTTTGTTTTAATTAGTTTAAATTATACGCAAATACTATAAAAATGTATAACAGATTCAGAAATTAAATAACTTACTCTCTATATTATTATTCCTAATCCTTATATTATTAATCCTTATATTATTACTTCCTATGATATTATTAAATAATTTTTTAAATAAAGAATTTGGTTAGTTGTAGTCATACGTAAGCTTTATAAACATTTAATGATAATATTAAATAATTTGTAACTTACTCCCTATATTGTCAAATCATTTTTTAAATAAAGAACTTTGTTAATATGAATTATATATACAGTAAATAACAGAAATGTAGACAACATGTAACTTACACCCTGTAAAATTATTAGTCATTAATTAGTGAATGAAATATTATTATAGAAGGTTTATACCGATAAAATTAAATATGTTACTTACAATCTAATTATTTAAATAAAGAATATAGTTAGTTTGAATTGTATGTAAATATAAAATAAAAATAATGGAATTAAATAACTTACTATCAAAATCTTCTCTGAAATTAGGTTTATGTGAAGATTCTTCTATAAATGGTGAAAGTGGAGAAATAAAATAAATATAAATAAATAACATAAATATATATAGAGGTTAGGAGATGTTGAGAATTCTTGTTAATAAATTAAACTTACTTCTTGAATTTACATAATCGGAAATGTTTAAGTCATCATTATAATCAAAGTTTGAATTATTCATTTCATTAATATTAGACTGTGAGGATGGTAGCGAAGGAAAATCCTCAGTTCTTAATTGACTTAAAGTTTCATATACTTCAACAATATCGGGTCTTAAATCTGGGTCATCATTCCAGCATTTTTGATAAAGTTGTTGATATTTTTGGGGTGTACCATCAATTGGATTTTCTCTAAGATTATTAAAACTAATATTATGAGCTAGTATATTTCGTGAACGGTCGGAAAAAGGACGTTTCCCGCTTGAAATCTCCCATAGCAAAACACCTAAACTATAAATATCAGACTTTTTATTTTTCTTATATTTGTCAGACTTGAAACATTGTGGTTCGGTAAATTCAATCATTCCCATTGTATTAGCTGATGAATTAGTTGCAGCTTCTGCCAACTTTTTAGACAATCCAAGGTCAGCAATTAATAATTTTCCACTATTTACTAATATATTTTTTGAATGCTATAAAAACAATGAAATGATTAGATTGTTATCGTAAACAAAAATCACAAACAATAAAATAAATACTCTTTTTACCAAGTCTCTATGAATTATTTCTTTAGAGTGCAAAAATTTCAATCCACAAGTAATATCCAATGCCATTTGAATTTTATCTTTCCATTCCAACGAAGTAAATTTATTTATCAAATAATCTCTTAAATTTCCTTCATTAGCATATTCCAACACCAAAATATAGCTTCTAGAATCTATTAAATAGGGTTTAAAGTATTGTTAATAATTTTTTTTTTTTTTTTTTTAAAAAAAAAAAAAATTTTAACGCTAGCCTTTTGTTATCCCTAGAATACGATTGACATTTTGATGACAATCAACCTCATGAAGGAGGTTTAACTAAATGGTGAAATATAAATAATTTCGTTTTACATTTTACATAAATTTAATATAGTGTACAACATAAAAAAAGGATTCTTACTTCGTTGACAAACTCTTCATCAATTCTATTGAGTTCATCTTTTTCAATGTTTGAATATTCTTCAACAAAACTTTTTAGTGCGACTAATCCCGTATTAGCCAATTCTGCTTTATACACCTTACCGAAACTTCCTCTACCAATTTCAACAATATTACTAAATTCATTATATTCAAAAAAAATAATATATTTATCTTTTATCTTTTTATCAATCCATTTTGCCAACAAAGTCATTTTGTCATTAAAGTTTATATAATGCTGAAACTTTAAAAAAAGAAGAAAAAATTTCGGCGTTTGAAGTCAATTACACAGCAGCTGATAAACCAGTTATTGAGTACAAAGTTCAAAATGGAAATTTTTGCCACTTTTCGAATTGTTTGATGTCGATCATTTGAAAGCCACACCGATCGCAATTTTAAACACGTGAGAGATTTTTGATAATTCCGACCAGCATTACATAGTGCCGGCCCTGGAGAAATGCGTAGAGCTAATAGTAAATGTAATGATGTAATGCCGGAATTATCTAGTGAATTTAATAATTGTGAGGCGCAGTATTACATTTAGTATAAATATATAATTTTGAAGTATTACAAGTATAGAATGTTCCAAGTAACGATGTAAAACTATTCTTGTGTTCATATTTAATTTTATATTTTAGCATGAAACTTCCAGATCATGAGTATAAACTGAGTCATATGTAATGCTTAGCATTACATAGTTCATTATATTTATTTTTACTTTTGTTAATTTTTGAATCGATAAGAAATTATCACAGCCACTTTATAGAATAGATGATTCAAATAATGAAAGTGAGGAAGGTCATGATAATTATAAAAAGAAGATCATTACGACCATCTAGAGAATAAGTTGAATTTTCCTACCTTACCTATTATATTATTTTTCGATATTTTTGCCTCCTTATGATGAAAAAGTGCCACATTGATTAATTTTAATGGTTGATAAAACTTATTCATGAGGGGAGATTATCGAAGTTTGATTTTAGAATTTAATTAGATAGAAATAGAAAGATTATTTTTATATGATATAGATATTTTATCATTGAATAAAGGATTATTGTTGTTGTGGTAACGACCCATACCACAGGATTGAGGGCATATTACCAGTATTTTTGTGGATTAGATTTCACATTTTTTAATCTAATCATGATTCCCAATTTGGATGAAATAACCAAGTTATTTTTTTAATAACTAATTTTCACCCAGGGTGATTTAGCTATTTTTCACCTAGAGTGATTTAACCTAATAATTTTATATATTTTTTTATCCCATGTTTACTAATTGGTTGCCAGTGATTTTTTTGATGATATATTCATGCCAGTAATTTTTCAGATGATATTTTCATGCTCACGTATTTTATAGTTTAATTATACCTCTCCCACTCCCATCAATGGACGTTAGTCTCCATGAGATAAAAGAGTTATTTCACGTGTCGCATAAATATCATGATAATTATTACATATAATTTACCCGGTGATATCACCTCATTTAAATTTTATGGCTAATTAATGTACCGATTATTTCTTATGTTTATTTTTTATTATCTTTTTTTTTCATTTTGTTTCTTGCATTTTGTTTACTACTAACTTTATTTCAATTTTTTAGGTCTTTTGGCTCTTTCAGTTTTGCAATTCAGGTATATATATACAGTATGTTCAGCACTATATGGCTGTTTCTTCTTATTTTTCATTTCATTCTTATATTTCATTTCTTACATTTTGTATTATTGTTTTCGTTTATTTTATACATGTATTTTCCGTTCCCTACTAACTTTATTTCTTCTTTTATTTTATGTTCCTTCTCCATTTTTTGTTCTTTGTTTGTCTCTTCATTTCTTTTGCTTTTTTTATTCTTCCCTTCCTTCGTTTCTTCCGTTGTTTTTTATTTTCTCTTCGTTTCTTTCATTCTTATTTGATTCCCACTTCATCTTTTTTATTCCTTTATACTACCCTTTGTTATTTCCATTCCCACTTCATCTTTTTCATTTCTTACACTACCCTTTATTCTTTTTATTCCCCCTTTACTCCATTTCGTCTCCCCTTCATTCTTTTCAATTTTTTTTTCATTCTCACTTGATCTTTTTTGTTCCTTTCGTTTCTTTCACTCCCCTTTTACTCCATAACGTTCCTCCTTCAATCCTCCTTTGTTTCTTTCATTCCCTTTCACTCTCCCTATTTTTTTCATTCCCTCTCATTCTTTTTTTCCTTTTTTTATTCACATATACTCTTTTCTTTATCGTTGTGACTCATTTTTTTTGATATTCCTATCAAAAAATTTAGTATTTTGGATAGTATGAGTATGTTTTTTTAATCAAATTCATGTAATCTATTAAAATTAATAAATTGCTATGTAAACTTTTAATGCGAAAATATTTTAAGCATATTTATTATATATTTAAAAAAATTTGGCCAACAAAAAAAATTTTAAAAAATTTACAGAGGATTTATATGCAAATTACGAAGTGATAAATATTAAATTACACCAATCAAATTTAATAAATTTAATAAATTAATCGTGAGTGAAAATTCACCTAGGTAAAATCACCCTAGGTGAATCTTCACCCGGAGAGAAAGTTAGCATTAATTAAAGTTACATTAAATTTATTTATAACCCATGTAATAATTTTTGCATAAATAATATTTAAATTTGATGGAGACGTACTACACGTTACAAATTAATATAGGGTAGTCTTAATATCACATAATTTTTTTTATTATACAAATTATAAATATTAAAAGAAATTTATCTACCTGTTAATAATCTAAGTATACAATTCAATCTTATTTTATGTTCAAAAAAGATTGTGGTATTAATGTATAATATTAGAATATTTCAAGTCCAAAAGAAAATTACCATCTTGAATATAGATGCAACGTGCATCTCTTTTCTTGCTCAGTCCTCCAAACAATTAAAACTGTATCAATTATATCTTTTATTTTTATATATATTCATTTTTGTTTTTATATTATACATATACAAGTTTGGAAATATTAAAAAATGGTAATAAAGAATGTCTTTCATTTTATAAAGAAAACTAGAATAAACAGAATTAATAGAATTAATGAAGCAATTGTTAATATATTTTAATTAAAACAATTAAAATTATCAGAAATATTTATTTTACTATTTATAGTATTTATTTTAAAGAAGCTTCTCTATATTATACGAATAAATAAAAGAGATTTACTTCTATTTAATGTTGTTCTACTTAAGATCCGCTACAATTATGGCGCAAAAAATATATATATAAAAATACCCATTATCTTAAGTCCATTCACAGTTATTTAGGAATACTTTACTATTTGTTTAACAGTTATTAACTAGGAATATGTAAGTTTAAAATACATACTAAATATTCACTATTATTAAGCTACATTTTGTACGCTATTTGATAAGTCTTAATATGAAGTAGCTGCTTCTGGATGAGTACCTTAAACCAAATTGTGACTAAATCAAAATTTTAATTACGAAACTTCAAATCAAGATTTGAGTGTTTAATTATTTAGTTTCAATTTAACTAACTTTTCTGCAATGTATTTAACGGCAAGAGCGTAAAATTAAGTTTGAACAATTCATATGATCATAATATCCTAAATGTCAGATTCAGTTCCTTGGGAACATTGTAAATAATAAGTTTATAAATTTCGAATTTGAGAAAGTTAACATTATGTATTGATTATAAATATTACTTACTGTCTTACCATCATTTTTAGATTTGTTAGAATTAAATTTAGATTAAATATAAATTCATATTTCCTGTTAAATAATTTAAAGACAAATTTTAATTTATACATCATTTATATATATCATGAAAGAGAATTTCTTTAGCCTTCTTTTGAAAGAATAATCATACAATAAATGAAATAATTATTACTTGATTTATTAATTTCTGGAAGATTTTGTCATAATCTTGTGCATCTATCAATTTGGAAGATTTTATAATTGCACTTAAAGAACCAATATTATATAGGTTAATTGTCGTATTAGGTCCAATATTTGATGATTTAGTAATTTTAGTTTTACTAATTGGTTCTTTAACAAAAATTTTCTCAATATCTTTTTGTAGTTCAGCAGCAGTCAGTCTCTTATTTGGATCAGAATTCCAACAATTTTGCATTAATTTAATGTAACCTTTATTAGGTGCATTTGTAACAATTGGAGGACGAATCCCATTGCATATTTCAATGGTATTAAATTCTGTATCATGATTTCGACCCCAAAAAGGTTTTCTGCCTGTCATTAATCCCACATAATAATGCCTATATCTGAAGCTTTAGTATATTTTATTTCTTGCAATACCACCGGATCAACATACGGAATAGATTCATATATCTCATTATCTTCTTAATCAACTAATGATTTTACTTAATCCTATATCACCTGTTATTGCTAGTAACTAATCATAATCCTTAATATCTACAAAAGTGTTGTTACATGATAGTCTGAATTATTTTTGCGTCAATGTAGGATTTTGAATCCTAAATATAATATCATTTACTTTATTATGCAACCCAGATTAAAAAAAAATTATTGATTAAATAGTTGTGTTAAGTTTCTGGATTCGTAGTATTTGTGAATATCAAAAAATTCTGGGTGATAGGATATTAGGTAATTCATAATGTGTCGATTTTATTATAGTCATTAAAATACAAATGGCTTGAATATTCAAACTAGAAACAAAATCGGTAAATATCTTGAGCTAAAAAATATATATATATTAATAAATTGCTTATTGTTTTATTTAATTAATAATTAAAAAATTATAATAAGATATTTTATTTCATTTAAATGTTTAAAAGTCATATCTTTAGAACCAGCAAGTTCTTTGAAAGCAACTGTAATCTCACTTTTATATTTTTCTGCATCATTCCAATTAATTATTAGGCCATTGAGTGGCCATTGATCCAAGTCGCTTTATAAATTTTACTAAAGCTTCCTTCAGTAATATAATTCACATCTCAATATTAATGAAATAAGGAATTCAATGAAATTTATTCCTTATAATGCCCTATAAAAAATAAATGTCCGGAAAATGTCTACAAAAATGTCTGGAAACTGTCCAGAATAAATCTGGAATGTCCAGAAATTGTCCAGAAAATGTCTACTTTTTGCTACAGGTTTGATACTTGAAATTTTTGACATATCCAGAATTTGTCCAGTATAAAATTTTGGACAAATTCTGGACAGATAAACCTGGACAAATTCTGGACATAGTAAAAATTCAGAAAATTTGAACTGGACAAATTCCGGACATGAAAAAATTCTGGACAAATTCTGGACGCTACTTCCAAAAAAGGATAAATTAATTTTGTAAAAAAATGCAAAAAGCACAAACTGACATTCATAACCTTCTTTGTCATACTAATTAAATTTGTTGAGCAGGCAAAAATACTATATATCTATGATATAAAATTTTAGGTTAAGAGCAACTATAATGATGGTTACATACTAACATCTTTTTATGACAGATTTTATGAAAAAATATTTCAGGTCAATTTCCGGACAAATTCCGGACAAAAATGAGTGTCCGGAAACGAGTGTGTTTTCAGAACAATTTCCAGACATTAATTGTCCAGAAAATGTCCAGGTACTTTTAGACAAATTTTCTGGACAATTTCTGGATAATTTCCAGACACTTATTTTTTATAGGGTTTATTTATAACTTTTTTTTCGCTCCGAACTTACAACGGTTTCCGTTTCCTAGTCTAGTTATAAAGAATTAGCTGTAGTAATTGGAAAAATTACTTTACATGATTTATATTTGCCAGTTCCCCATCTAAGTAGTCCTTTCTTTTTTTATCACTGTAAATAATATCATCTTAAAATTATAGTATACTATAATATTAACTAACGATTACTCCATTATCTATAAATTTTATCCGTAATTTCTGTGAATATGATAAATTTACGAAAGTAACATGAAATAAAAAAAAACACAGAATAAATTTTTTTAGGGAAGTCATGATATTATTTTCAAAATATGCATATTTATTATCTGACTTAAATTAGAAGGCATTAAGGCAATTGACATTAGATATTTTATTTAGGATTGTTTTAATGCCCTATAAAAAAAGTAGATAAGTTTTTTTATACTGAAAGATACGTTTTGTATACTGAGAGATACGTCTAGATACGTCTAGATACTGTTACGCAGTAAAATGTTGCGCAGTGATCATGTGATATAACTGGACCCGTGATGCCGATCAATGTAGCAAATGTCGAATATGTTCGACATGTTCGATATGTTGCATATGTCCGATATNACAAATTCTGGACAGATAAACCTGGACAAATTCTGGACATAGTAAAAATTCAGAAAATTTGAACTGGACAAATTCCGGACATGAAAAAATTCTGGACAAATTCTGGATGTTACTTCCAAAAAAGAATAAATTAATTTTGTAAAAAAATGCAAAAAGCACAAAATTGACATTCATAACCTTCTTTGTCATACTAATTAAATTTGTTGAGCAGGCAAAAATACTATATATTTATGATATAAAATTTTAGGTTAAGAACAACTATGATGATGGTTACATATTAAACATCTTTTTATGACAAATTTTATGAAAAAATATTTCAGGTCAATTTCCGGACAAATCCCAGATAAAAATGAGTGTCCAAAAATGAGTGTGTTTTCGGAACAATTTCTGGACATTAATTGTCCAGAAAATGTCCATGTACTTTGGACAAATTTTCCAGACAATTTCTGGACAATTTCCGGATACTTATTTTTTATAGGGATGAATAATTCAAAGTTGTGAAGATTGTAGATGAGGAAAATAATCTGTTTCTAATTGACTTAAAATTTCATATACTACTTCAATCGGGTCTTGACTTTAGTACGTTATCCCAATATTCTTGGTAAAGTTGTTGATATTTTTGGGTGTATCATCAATCTAAGTTTATTAAAACTAACACGAGAACCTAGTATACTTTGTAAATAGCTAAGAAAAGGAGAACGTCCACTTGAAATTTCTCATAATGAGACACCCAAATTATAAATATCAGACATTTTATTGATAATCTTAAAATAGTTGTAGTTCAGTATATTCAATCATTCCCTTTATATTAGCTAACGAATTAATTGTAGTTTCTGCCAACTTTTAAATAATCCAAAATCTGCAATTAATAATTTCCCATTATTCACCAATGTATTTTTTGATTGCTATAAAAATAATAAAATGATTAGATTGTTATCATAAAAGAATCAAAAAAATAAAATAATATTTTGTTACCAAGTTTCTCCTTAAAGTGCAAAATTTCAACTTGCAAGTAATATCCAATTTTTTCTTTCCATTTCAACGAAGTAAATTTTTTTTTTAAATAATCTCTTAAATTTACTTCTTTAATATTTTCAAACACTCAAAATATAGCTCCTAGAAACTATTAATTTATACATAAACTAGTTGTAACCTGTTGCTTCGTACTAGGATTTGGCTGGAATTATATTATCATCATTTTTTTTAACATCACGTAATAAAACTGGCCAATGTAAGTAATGCTGCACAATTTGGAATTTATTTATACAGGTAATCTAAACGTTACAAATTTTTTTAATTATATAGATTGCCGTATTAATTCTAAGGTAAATTAATATACTTTTTTATATTTGTTATTTTAAAAAAAGTCTTAAAGCTAACCTTTTGTTATTCCTAGAATACAGTTGACGTTTTGATGATATTTTGCCTTACGAAGGAGTTCTAACTAAATGATGAAATAATTAATTTGTTTTATATTCTATAAATAAATATAATATACTGAACAACATAAATACTTTGCAGAATTTTTTTAAATCGAATCCAGATCGTAACCAAAACTTCACTTTAAGTATAAGATAAACGCACGATTTGGGCACAACTTAGTTTTGAATTAATTGGAATTTGTCTATACGCAGTTACAGCATATTAAGATGATCGATAGCTAATTTAAATCGATTTCGTTTCGAAGACATAAATAAATTAATAAATGAATATTATCAAAACCGTAAATAAATAAATTATGAATATTATATGAATTATAAAATATTAGATTAGTTGTATTTAACAAATTGTAAAAATTTAGAATAGTTTTATAAATGTATTATTTTTGAAGTGTTTAAGAACTAATAAAGCAATATTAAATCCTTATTATCAATTTCTAATTATTACATTTTTGAAATTTTAAACTGATATTATGCTGTATTGAAATAATACATATTTCGAATGTATGTTTTGTTTCTAAAATTATGATTGTCTCCAATACATTTGCCATCATTACAATTGTGAATAAAATGTACTCTATTAACTGCATTGACTACGCTAATGGGAAAAATCTTTTTCCAGTTTCTTCCCATTTGTAACTTGTATATTGGGCAATCTAATTTCGTCAGACTTATGCTTTCAAACCAGTTGATGATAATAAAAGTGAAATTTTGGTCACTCTGATGGCAAAATATCCCTTGCACAGTTGCAAGACCTTCTCCGAACTCATCAGTATCGATTGAAACAACATCTCCAATATGCAAAGTGTATCGAATGGCATCACTACTTTCTTTAATATAGATGAAACTTGCGTATTCGAAAAAAGATGGCTGATTGTTTGGAATTATGTATTTTTCAAGATCTTCATAAGTTAATGCCAATTCAACTCAGAAATTTGTCAACAGTAATAAGTTGACATCTTTTCGTTTAATATGCTTCTTTAACAATATATTTGAAATATAACTGACTGGGGAGTAAACTATAAAGAATTAATTAGTAGAATCCTTATTTTCATTAATAATAAGAGTATTTAGTTATTGATACTTCATTACATTAACCTTCTTATCTTTTGCAATGAACCAATCACTCATTAGGCATTTCAAGTGTTGCGAAATGCTCATAAATCCACTGCTAGACATGGAAGATCAAAAGTCTATTCCACCATCCATTAGATAACACAATGCAAATAACGTATTGTAGCATTTTAACAGGTCCAAACTTACATCCTTTAGGTTCGTTCATGGTACAATGTTTTTAAATATTCGGTGAATTATTTCTTTCGTTCCAACGCTTGTATTCAACAATGTAGCATAATTTTTGGCATGTAATATTAGATGGAAATTGATATGTAGATTCGGCAGACATTCAAACTCTTCAAACATCTATTTGTAAATAATTAAAAAATTATGTAATTGATGAATTAATATTAAATTAGTATGCACAAATATGTATTAAATGAATTATTAGTAAATGATTAAGTGTGAATGAGATATAAATAATTAATAATCGAAACCTGGGACAATAGTTTCCTTTCATTATCCAAGCATTCACGCAATTCGACATAATCATCTTCTGTGAAAGACCCTTTGAATACTGTTACCATTGTTCTTGCAACTACCGACTAGCATCTTATCCATAAATTCGTTGCCAAGTCATTGCGAGAAATACCCATTTGGTGCTAAAGTTTTGTGAGTTCAGATAGTTTGAAATGATGATGTTTTAAGAACCTATTTAGTATAAAGGGAAAAATTATCGCTAATTGCAAACAGTCTGACATCATAAAGCTATCGATGTGAGAGATAGGATTTGGCAGTTTATGCCAAGTTCTTGGGTATTCAAATGTCTTCCAGTTTGCGAGAAATATCGATTTTCCTTCCAGAGTAAATAATTCAATCATCATTTTAAGGAGTCTCAGCACTTTTCCTGCGGTAGCATGGTATACGTCTTGAGGCGATTGCAAATGTCTTTCCTATCGCAAACAATCAAGTATCGGAGGTTGCAATCATAATCCGTGTTCTGTGGGGTATCAGGATGTTTTGCCGAAAGCCATTTCGCTGAAACCCATTTTGCCGAAGCCATTTCGCCGAAGGGATGTTTTACCAAAGGGATGTTTCGCCAAAGAGACGTTTTGCCAAAGAGACGTTTTGCCAAAGAGACGTTTTGCTGAAAGAACCATTTCGCTGAAATCCATTTTGCTGAAGCCATTTCGCCGAATGACTATTTGCCAAAATATTATTTATTACATTTGTTTATTTTTTGTTTGTTTTATAAAATCGACAGATTATTCCATTCGTTATACATGAATTTTAGTTATTACAACAAGTTGAAAGAATAATCTTTAACCTCATGAAAGTATGACAAGAAGCGACGTAAATATTGTACACACGTTATATGTTAAAAAATCTATTTTTATTTACAATAAATTGAACTCTGATATTGAATCTGTATTAATTGTAACATTTGTAAATCTTACAATTCACAAATAAATCTTAAAAGTTGTCAATTGGAAAAATTTAAAAAATTTAGAATTTTTTTTTCAAAATAAACTGTTAGCATTAAAATAGGAATAAATTTTATTTTTTATATTACTTTTTTTCAAAAAATCCTTTATATATGTTAAAATATATATTTATATAAATTTTGAGCTTTTTGTATTAATAAGAAATTGCAAGGCATTTTTACTAAAATTTTGTTAATTAACAATTATTTGTGAAATTTTAAACTTCATAACTGCCATAATTAATGCTTGGATAATATAGAATTGACCGATTTATCTATATACGAATTAACAATGAAATGCAAATTTTCGAGTGTATTCTGATTGTTACATAAATTACGAATTAAGGTTCATGATGAGATTAATAAATAAATAAAAAAATTTTATTATCATGATTACACGATGAATAAATTTATAAAAGTGATATTTCTATAATTTTCGGCGAAATGGCCCTTCGGCAAAACATCTTTTCGGCAAAATGGCTTTGGCAAAATGGCCCTTCGGTGAAATGGCTTCGGTAAAATGTACTTTCGGTGAAATGGACGATTCGGTGAAATGGCTTTGGTGAAACGTCTCTTTGGTGAAACATCCCTTTGGTGAAACATCCCTTCAGCGAAATGGCTTCGGCGAAATGGCTTTCGGCAAAACGTACTGTAACCTACATTAATAACCTCCTTAGGAGAAATATCTTGGATCTACCGTTTGTTTTCATCATTGTCGTCCCTTAGTTTCACTACTTCAGCCTTAAGTTCAGCTTACGTAATATGTGGCATTCTCGATAACAGTGACTGTCTTACCTTTTCTAACTCCTCGATTCTACTCTTGTGCCAGCTTTGTGTTTGTTCTCTCTTCCGCTACCTGTTTTAAAGCTAGGCTTTCTCAAACTCAAGTCCAGTAATCTTAGTTATAAGACTGGAGTTCCCCTGTCTAAATGAGTCAATCTCATATTTCATTTTCGAAGACACTGTATATAAATAGGACCCCGGATAATTATAATAAAGGTCATAGGCAAAAAAAGTATATAATTTTGCATTTTTAATGGAAAGGTCATATGAAAAAACGGGTATTTTAAGAAAAAGTTACATGCTAAAATAGAG
>QZLH01000778.1:45849-56996 GCA_003833135.1 Oehlia diaphana | reverse complement strand
GCCCGTAAAGGGCCTCTTTTCCTTTGAGTTTTCTTAGAAAACTTAAAATACGAACTCGCAAAAATTTACTGCGGAAAACTAATAAATTGGAAAAAAGGAGAAAGAGTTTTTTTTTTTCCCGGGTCAGTTTTTCGAAAAATGGAAATTTTTTTTTTATAGTAAAAAATTTTCATCACGTGATTTAAGTTATTGGCGTAAAAAAATTTTACATATGAAAAAATTTTACAAATATAAAAAAAATTGCCGGCCGGCCGGGTCATTTTTAAAATTTTATGTCACGCCCGGCCTTAAAGAAAAGCCGTACATTTACTTTGATATTTGATTAAACAAAATATTAAATATATGTCATACAATACAAAAAAAATTTCTGCCTACCACCTCGGCAATTTCCACTGGACTATAAATAAATTAGTTATATTATAACCGAACGCAATAAATAAATTGTTGAAAAAAAAAATATTATAATTTTTGAATAAAAATTATGTTATATGACGTAAATCATGTAATACATATTTTTATCCTTATATAAAATTAATTTTATATATTTACCTAAAAAAGTCGAGCTTTTAAGGGTAATATTAATGTCAAAGATAGTAAAATGTGATTGATCAATTTTTATTTTATTATTATTATTATTATTACCTAGCTTCTTTTTATAATCTAAATAATAGTGTCAAGAAAGTTAAATTTTCGAGTATATTACAAGTTAGAAAATTCGTCCATTATAAAATCGGATCACGATGTTAATCTAATTCAGCAATAGTCAAGTTTTAAAAAATAAAAGATACTAGCTTGTCACTTTTAAATTCAGACATCCATTTCAAGTTTTTTTTTTATACTAATCTATATTTTTTAGTTTCTTTATTGTTCGTATAACATTATCTCTTGAACATACTACCTTATAATTATGACATATCTACCGATGTTTGAGTTATCTTTCGCTCACATAAACCTAAAGCAAACTGACTTCTCGTAAATTATAAATTATAACATTCGAAATTACTTTATACTTCTATAAAATTTAGCATGCCATAATTATTGGATATTTTTTTCTTTCCCCTTTTTTTTGTAATTATTTTGCCGTGCATGTTATTTTTAGTGTTTAGTGGTGCAAATATTTCGTTCTTGTCACCGGAAGATTCCTATACTTTCGCGTTCCGTGATCAAAATAATTATGATTGCATATTCTGTAATACATTCTCCTGAATACTTGGCATCTACATTTTGCCACAAATATTGTTACCAAAACAACTATATATATACCCCATAATGGCCCATATTAATAAAGCGTTTATGAAGAATATAATTATATACACGCTGTCTTTTTAAGAAGAAATTATAAAATGATGGCCCACAGTAATGACACAGGTAAAACATATATCATGAATATTTAATGCATATTTAAAATTTTAAAACAAATTTGCAATATATAAACCCTAAGTTTCAGCAAGTACCAAGGAATTTATAGGTAAATATAATATATCCAACAAGCTGTAATACTAGGAAAGGGAAATGAAACTCGAAATTTTACGACTTTATTGGCTGACGATCACGTGTGTGACAGAGAGACACCCGTGACCACAAATTTTTGTTAATTCGTTTCGCTCCGGACAATCAAAATTTTACTGAACTATTAAATAAAAACAATAAATAATTAAAAATTTCCTAATTCTATTATACCTTATATGATACACATATCTAAACTAACTAAAAAATTTTTTTTTTTAACCATTTCAGATCGTAAGTCAATAAGTTATCTTGTAATTTGATTAATCCGTACTGTCACTGAACGTGATATTTCGGCATAGTGTTGTTTTACTTATTTTTATTATATTTTACGATTAAATTAATTAATAAAACTACAGTTAGTAAGTTACCATTTTATTTATTTTTATTTGTGCCTTACTTGATATTCGAATAACAAATTCTTTATTTAAATAATTATTTAATATTATAGATGGTAAGTTATTTAATTCTTTATATTTATTTAATATTTTACATTTAATCAAACTAATTGTATTCTTTATTTAAATAATTATCAGATTGTAAGTTATACACATTTAATTTTATATATTATATCTTTGTACAGTCAACTCTCAATATAACGAACCCTCCGGTCTTCACTTCAAATTCGTCATGATTATTGCAAAGAATTTAAGAAATTTAATTGTAACTTATTTCATTGTTAATGTTAACTTAGTTAGAAGTTTCTTTTCCCAACATTTTGTTGTTTAGGGTGTTAACGTATTTGATAGTTAAATGTCACGTGATGCGAAAGTTTCGAGTTCGTTATATCGAGAACTGACTGTAATAATATTTAAATTTAATTAATCAATAATTTAATTAATAAATTACAGGGTGTAAGTTATGTGTATTTATATTTCTATTACCTATATGTTTTAAATTTGACTAAATTTTATTTAAAATTATTTGGTAATTCATTGTAGTTGGTAAGTTATATATTTATATAATTTATTTTTATATAATGTTCGAATCTAAAAGTAATAAAGCTAACTAAATTTTTATTTGAAAATTATATAATAATATAGAAAGTGAGTAATAAACTATTTATTCAATTTATCATTACATACTATTTTTATAACATTTAAACTAAATTCTTTATTTACTTAAAATTATTTAATTATGTAGGGAGTAAGTTATTTATTTATTTGGATTATTACATAATTATATAATATTGGCATATTAATTGATTTCTTTATTTTAAAAATTAATTGATGATTTATTTTAGTTGGTAAGTCATAAGTTATTTATTTATTTCTATGCGCTCCCTTCTTGTGAGCGCGGTTTTTTTCATCACGGCGTGACAAATAGGCATTAGACCACTCAAAAAAAAACAGTCGCTGAAATAAATATGCCTGCACGTTCTCGCAGTCACGTGTACATTGACAAATAAATGTCACAGTTGTCACACCCATATAAGTCATGTGGTATTAATAAAACCGCGCCCACAAAAAAGATTATTGCATGTTTATAAACTAATAAATTCTTTATTAATAAAATTATTTGATAATTTAGATTGTAAGTTAAGCTTTTTTTTTATTACATATTGTATTATATTTTATATAATTAATTCTCTTTATTTATAAAACTATTTGATAATTTATTTAGATTGTAAGTTTATTTAATTCATTATTGTACATTTATGATATATTTATATTACTAATTTTAACTAATTAAACTAATTAAATTCTTTATTTTTTCATTTATTTATTTAAAATTATTCAATATTTATTAAGTTGGTAAGTTATAAATTATTTATTTAAATATATTTGTGTTATATTTATATTAAATTTAAGCTAATTAAGTTATTTATTTAAAATAATTATTTAATAATATAATAGAAAGTAAATTATTTATTTCTATTATTACATATTTATATAAAATTTATATATATAATTTAAATTAATTAAATTATTTACTTAAAAAAAATTATTTAATAATATTATAGAAAGTAAGTTATTATTTATTTAATTTTAATATTGTTATATAATATTTATGTATAATTTAAAATTAACAAAATTTTTATTAAAATAATATTTAATAATATAGAAAGTAAGTTATTTATTTAAAATTATTATTAGTACATGCTTGATTATTTAAAATTTAAAACTAACTAGATTCTTATTTAAATAATTATTTATAATATAGAGTGTAAGTTATCTATTACTAAATATTTATTTGTGTTGCTGATTTATAATTAACTAACTAAATTCTTTTATTTAATAATATAGGGTGTAAGTTATAAATTATTTATTTAATATTAAATATAGTATTTATATACTAATATTTAAACTTTATTTAAATTATTCATATTATAGGGAGTAAGTCACTCATTTAATATTTTAATATCTACAATAATTTTATATAATTAAACTAACTAAATTATTATTTCATTATTTCGTTAATTTCATTAATAATTTACTATATAGGAAGTAAGTTATTTATTTATAATTTGTTATTCATTACTGGTGCTGTAATAATTACTGGTTTTATATGATTATATAATTGGCTAAAATTATAATAATTATTTGGAGTAAGAAATTAATTACGTGATAAATAAGAATTTATATTAAAAAATTATTTTCAGAATATACTTCTAGTAAAAGTTAAAAAAAAAAGTTGGTTACATAATATTAATATACAATTTAATTAACTAAATTTTTATTTAAAAAATTACTTAACTGTTAATAATATAGAATGTAAGTCATTTATTATTATATATTTGTAATATACTTATTTAATATAAACTAACCAAATTTTTACTTAAATAATTATTTATAAATTAATTATTTAAAAAAGTATTTAATAATATAGCAAGTAAGTTATACTTTATTTATTTAATTTTATTATTATATATTTATAATTAAATTTTTTATTTATATAATTATTTAGAAAGTATTTAATTTATTTAATAATTATAATAATTTTATTATTATGTATTTATATTTGTATAATATTAACTAACAATAATTTTGTTAATTTATTTTAGATTGTAAGTTATACATTATTTATATAATTTATTATTATATATTTATGTAATATTTATTCATAATTTTGTTAACTGATCTTTTATTCTTAAAAAAAATTGATAACATATTATATTAGTTGGTAAGTTACATTAATTATAGGACATATTGATATTATTCTTACATAAACTAAGTCTAATTAAATTATTTAAATTTCTATTTACATTTAGAGTAAGTATAAATGTATAATTTTTTTTTTAATTTAACATAAATTTACTACAAATTCTAGAGTATTGATATATATTACCGCTGATGATTATCACCTTACCAGAATTAGGGTATAATTTTGAGCAGAATTAAAAATGTTATGAAACTCCACCTGCTAATATCTGGTGTAGTGATGATCACTCATGGTGATTTTTTAAAACATTTTCTAAATTTTAATATACTAACTTTTGATTATTTTAAAAATTTATAGATTTATAAATAAATATATTCTCAAACAAGATTTAAAGTGGATCCCTTATGATCAAATTTAATAATGTTGAATATCTTGATGAAGGAGGATTTGGTACTATATATAAAGCCATTTGGACAAATAAAAATGGAAGCAAAGAAGTAGTTCTTAAATGTTTCAATAAGTTGAATGAAAATAATGAAAATTTTAATGAATTTTTAAATGAAGTATGATAATATATTATTTATTTCAATTAATTTATTTTATTTACTATATATTAATATTTGTTTTTATAGTGGAAATATCATAGAAGTTGTTCAAATTCATATAGAATTATTAATTTATATGGATTTACAAAAAATGCAACACCTTTACCTGATGCTATACCTAATGATGCTGTACCTAATGATGCTATTCACTTACCCATTCCTAATAAATATATAGTAGTAATGGATTATGTAAACAAAGGTAATTTAAGAAGTAATTTAAAAGAAATAGTCAAATATAATTGGAAACAAAAATTACATATGTTGTATAGAATTATTTCAGGACTTAATGAAATACATAAGCAAAAGCTTATTCATTGTGATTTGAATGATGTCAATATTTTGTATCATAAGAATAAAGAAGATGAAAATGATGAAGAAAATGAAGGAAATAAAATAGGTAAAGTTTATATTAGTGGTTTAGAATTATGTCAATCTGTTAAATCAATTTTAAAAAAAGATGAAATTTATGGAATTTTACCATTTATCGCACCCGAAAATATAAGAAATAATCCTTATACTCCAGCTAGTGATATATATAGCTTTTCTATGATTATGTGGGAATTTACATCTGGAGTTCCACCATTTAATAATAGAGCACATGATCTTCAACTTAGTTTAAGTATTTGTGAAGATGAACGTCCTGAAATCATTGAAAATATTCCACAATGTTATACAGATTTGATGAAAAAATGTTGGGATAAAGATCCATTGAAAAGGCCATCTTCTAAAGAAGTTTTAAATATTATTAAAAAATGGATTATTCTTCCTTATGGAAAGAAAATTAATAACATTAATGAAGAATTAAAAAGCAACATTATGGAATTTATGAATGCACCAATTGAGTATAACAATTTTAATACTGAATCTACAAGTCGCTTACATAGTTTTACCAGTGAAAATTTGAGTGCGAGTGAAATTGAAGTAGTGAGTGAAAATTTTGATGATTGTTTCATTGGGTATGTATAAAAGAAGTTGACTTTATATAATTATTTTATACTAAGTAATTTATTATTTAGATATTAAAGTACGTGAAGATTGATTATATATTTGGGAAATCCTTAAAAATTCAAAATACTTTTCCAAGTTATATTTGTTATTATATACAGTATATTCAACAAAGATATTGTTTTTGATTTCTTTCAGAGTTATTTAAACACTAAGAATAGAGTAGTAAAATATTTTACAAATTTCTTAGTTTGAAATTTAAATAATTTTTCCATCAATATGTATTCTCTTTTTTTATTTTACTTAGAAATTATTTAAACACTAAGTGTAGAGTAGTAAATATTTTACAAGTTTCTTAGTTTGTAATTTAAATAATTCTTTATATATTTATATATTAAATTATTAAATTTGATTTTATTCATATTATTGTTAATAATTGAGACATGTATCAAATAATCTGGTAACACGTGTGTTTTTATAATTAATACATTTTTTTACTTCACAGAATAAACAAAGTTTCAGTACAAACTACAAAACTATGTGCAATGATAGATAGTAATTCAAATCAAAAAAAAACTGTAACGAAAATAGTGTTTGATGCAATACAAATAAAAAAGTATTAATAATTATATATGGACGTTATATCATGTATTATTAAATATCGGTATATCAAGATCAGACTGTACATCATAGATCTATAATAAATTATTTTTTGGTTTTCCTACTTTCTTAACTAACTGTATTTAATATTCGATTCGACTTTCTTTATTAAGATCTATTAATTGAAATTAATTATCGAAACAAAAAAAAACCCACAAAGCCTAGTTTCCTTTTTATTATGCGTGATTGTTTGAAATTATATAGTTAAATTACGTTAAAAATATATTAATGACAAACCATTAGCTATTTTCAATCTGATAAATCTTGTATTGTTGTGCATCTTATATCAATTATTCATTGATTTAATATCTTTTTTTTAAAAAATAACAGAATATAATAATAATAATAATATAAATTACAATTTCATTACATATGTAAAAATTTTCCTTTTTATATACTGTATAGCTTATTTTTTTTATATAAACTAAATCTTCTTATACTTTTATCATTTCATTTCTAATAAAACGTAAAATAAAAGTTAAAGCAAATTTGTTATGTATCTACATTTTAAGTATCAATTTCAGAAAATGCATGTAAACAAGAACGTGCTTATACTGTATGTTTTCATGCTTTTTTGTCAATTTGTAATAATTAGATATAAGAAAGTATACTCATCTGCTATTTAACGATAATGTTAATTTAACCATAAAATTCTATATACTTTAACTTTCAACCTTCATAGAATTAATTTGTAACGGATTATTTTCATTAGAAATATTAATGGCGCAGCAAGAAACCTGATTGATTGTTCATGTTGTAAGACCTAAGCCCGTGATAAATCACGTTGCCACCTTAGGCTTAACAAAATACTACTTATTAATAAAATAAATAAATACAAATATGCTTGGTTTAATAGTACTAAAAATAACTAAATAAAATAAATTTCAAATTCGTAATTTTTCCTTTTTAGATGCTCAAAATTTACCCCTTTTTTTATTCAATTCACCATTTGACCATCATAATCCTTTGATCTACAATCGCACAATCCCTTTTTATCGTTTCAAATTTAACCCCTTAATTTCTTAGTTTAACGTCATCTCGGACGTTACATTTGTAACGTCATACAATTTTAAACTACTAAAAATTTATACACTAATTCAAAATATAAATACTGCCCCCATAATTATAAATTTACTAGGTCTGTTACGGCATTACAATGTATTGCCATGTATTACCATGATACGAAATTTGAATTCTATTTTTGAATTTGAATTCCTTTTTTATCCTCATTGATTAGAAAAAATATAATGTAACTCAAATAACGCCTCAATTTTCTTAAACTCATTTCAATTTCCATTCATAATGCATAAACTCAAGAAACTCAAGTCCTTATTTGATAAATTAAATGTCTCTAATAAAGATTCTAATTCAACAAACGCAATAATTACAAAAACAGATGTAATAGCAGAAAATCATAAATCATCAAACAAGCAAGAACTTGATGAGGCTTCTTTAAATATTAGCCATAAAAATTGTTCTTATTGCGATAAACCATTTATCGAAGAATTATGGTGTAAAAAATGTAATCCATTTAGAATGATTGAAGGTTGGACCAGCAGAAATAATGACATTGATAAATTTATCAAAGATACAATTTATGATACGAGAAATGCAGAGTACAAGTTTGAAGTTAAGTTTCTTGAATGGGTACCATTTGATAAATTTAAAAATGTAAAACAAATTGGTATAGGTGGATTTGCAAAAGTGTTTTCTGCAACATGGACTGATGGTAAAGCAGAATATATTAGACAAGATGATGGAAGTTGGAAAAAAAAGGAACCAAAACCTATCAATGTTGCTTTGAAAAGGTTGAATGGATCACAGAATATGTCACCTGAATATTTAAATGAGGTATTTTTTTTTTTTTGTATTAACATTACATATTCTACTACTTAATATTAATGAATTATAATTTTATCCTTAATGTAAATGCAAACAATAGCTTAAAATACAATGGGATTTTTATAAATCAAAAGATTTTTTATTAAAATTTTATGGAATGACTAAAGATCCAGAAACTGAAGAATTTATGATGATTTACAATTCGCAGATAAAGGAAATTTGAGAAGTGTTCTTTCGCATAATTTCAATAATACTTTATGGAATGTTAAAATTCTTTATTTGGAGTGGTTAGCATTTGGACTTAAAAGTTTACATGAATTAGGATATTTTCACAAAGATTTCCATAGTGGTAATATATTACAAGTAGATCAAAAATCTTATATTTCAGATTTTGGATTATCTGGACCATCAAACAAACAAAAATCAGATAATAAAATATGTGGAGTATTACCATATATTGTCCCAGAAGTTTTAAATGGAGAACCATATACATTATCTTCTGATATTTATAGTTTTGGTGTGATTATGGCTGAATTTTCATCTGGAAAACCACCTTTTTATAAAAGAAATCATGATACTACTTTAGCATTAGAAATATGTAATGGACTCAGACCAGAATTTGGAAAAGGAACTCCTGAAATTTACAAGAAACTAGCTTATAAATGTATGAATGCTAATTCAAATCAATGACTAACGGCCAGTGAATTAAAAGTTATTTTAGATTTTTGGGATAATTCTCTTCGTTCTAACGAAGAAAAAGAAGAATTTGGATATAAAGGAAAAGAAATTAAGGCTTTGTTTGAAGAAGCTAATAAAGAAATACCAAATATTTCAACTTCATATGAGAAGCATCCCGATGCTATATATACTAGTAGATTATTTACATTTAATAATTTAACAAAACCTGTTAATTCATCTCTTATTACATCATACCTTGATGATGAAGAGAATAGTAAAGGTATTATTTTGGAATTTTTAAAGTAAATATTTTATTTTACAATTGTTAATTTATTTCTTTTATAGATTGTCAAGATTCTAAATTATTTGACTTGGAGGTTTCTAGCTCATTACAATTAAAAGGTAGGTGATAATATAATTTTTTATAATTCACTATATGTATTAGTTATTTACTAATCTAGTAGTATATAAATGGGTTATCATCCGAAGGATGATGACCCATTTATATGCTAAACTAGATCAGTAAATAACTTTTCTATCGTCCTAGATATACTAATTGGTCCGCCAGTTTATAACTGGCGGAAAAAATCCTTAATACCAATTAGTAGCCAGGTGATAAAATTTAATTATTTAATATTAATTTTATTTATTATTCAAAACAAAACAGATGATAATAGTAATGAAGTTGATGTCAATAATTGAGTGATTATACTATTTTTTATGGCAAAATTTATCTTTATTTGTTTATACTTTGTAGTATGGTTAAAAAATCTAAAATCTATAAATAAATATAATAAACTAGCCAGTAGTAATTGTGATTTTTGTTTATAAAAAAAAAATCATAATTTCTAATTTATTCAAGATTTTTAACTAGTTATTCTTTTGTTTATATATATATTTTTTTGAATTATTTGTTTAGACAATTCGATTATGTAATGCTGAGAATTATCACTTATATTATATAACTTTGGCCCAATTTAAGTCCAAGATATTCTACGGATATCCGAGGAGATCATCTACTTCTATGGGGATTTAGATACGACAACGAAAAAATCTCGCTTTTCTATTAATAAATTTTATGCATTTATTTACTAGAAAATGGAAACCGTTAGAGTCCGGAGCGAATAAATTTTTGTGCACATCAGTAGTTTTATATTTAGGGGATGAATGGTCACATTATAAAACAACGAACCCTTGTTAAATAACAATTATTTCCCAATAGTTAAATAGCGTTAAATTATTCATTGTTTATCAAATTGTAGATTATTATATTATAGTTATAATAAAGTTGCCAATTTTTTGTCGTATCATCATTATAAAGCGAATATAAAATTGGAAATAAAGATCATATTGTAATTTGAAAAAAATACATAATATTTTATAATAGAAAATCACGTTAAAAAAAGATATTATCTGAAGCTTAACTTTAGGATTATCATTATTTAATCTATACTAATATCTATCTATCTATATATATACATACCAAAATCTATACTAAAATAAATACTAACTCCAAGTAAAAGTGTAAGTTCGTAACAAAAGTTACGATTTTCAGGCCTTGTCTCAAGTATTTAATATTCCCAAAATCTATATATAAAGATATTGAAATGTTTAGTAAAAGTTTCTAATAAAAAAGAAAAATTGGTAAAGTTTCATTTAAATGAAAATGAAACTTACCATTATTAAAATCCAACGCTTTCTATTCAATATTCAAAAGGACCTACAAAAAAAAAAAAAAAAAAAAAAAAACGTAAAAAAAAATTTCTTTTAAAAAAAAAAAAAAAAAAATTTTGGAGCAAAAATTCAAAA
>QZLH01000778.1:17851-37313 GCA_003833135.1 Oehlia diaphana | reverse complement strand
AGCAACTATGATGATGGTTACATATTAAACATCTTTTTATGACAAATTTTATGAAAAAATATTTCAGGTCGATTTCCGGACAAATTCCAGACAAAAATGAGTGTCTGGAAACGAGTGTGTTTTTGGAACAATTTTCGGACATTAATTGTCCAGAAAATGTCCATGTACTTTGGACAAATTTTCCGGACAATTTCTGGACAATTTCCGGACACTTATTTTTTATAGGGCATTGTCACATCCTGAAATCATTTATAAATTTCATCACAACAACTATAATATATATAAATGTTAACACTTTAAAATATACATTTTGGAAATTTCTAAAAATGGTCATATATAAAATTTAAAATTTAAAATAATCAAACCTATATGATGGAAACTTGCCAATAAATCAAGTCACCTGTTTGACATATAAAATGAGAATCTTTTAAGAATTTTTTATTTCTCAATTGCTGATTTTGGAAATAATTTTATGATATCAATAATATATCTATATTATACAACAGCGTCATTAAATTATCTTATTTTTTTAACTTCATTTTGAAACGATTGAAAGAAAGTAATACATTTTTTTTTATAAAAATATTATATAAAAATCATAAAGAAATTTATTTTTTTTAAAAAAAAAAATAACTAAAAACTAAAGAAAAAAAAACATTTTTTATTATATTTTAAAAAAACCAAAAAAACGAAAAAAAATGTTATTAAAAAAATGATTTATAGTAACTGTTTAAAATCATTATCTAAATGTTTATTAAATTGTAAATAAAGGCCCGTTATCGGTTATACAATGGCCGAAATAAAATATGATTAATAAGAAAATTAAACTTTTTTTTTTATTCTGGTATGATAAAAAACAAACCAAATTTCTAATAGATCGGGCGCAGGCATGTCACGGGTTTATTATGGCACGAGTTTTCGTGTTACACAACTTCAATTATATAACGTCAGACAAATATTTTTAGTCATTCAAATCGAAATCTTTATTTTTGATAAATTTTATTTACTTTATTTATATAACAGATGATATTCGAAGTGAAAATAGTGTTTGATGCAATTTCAAATAAAAAGATATTATATTAGGATTGTATCGATAATTATATATTGCCGTTTTTACTAGTACAATGACATATTAACCGAGGTCAGAATCAGAATACCGTCAGATTATACAACTTTAAATTATTTCTTAGCTTTCTTAATTTTAAAAAAATATTCGAATCAAATCAATTATCGAATCAAAAAATAAAACTCACAAAGTTTAGTTTTTTTTTAAATTTTTGTTTTTATGACATGATTGATATTTAAAATTATAGTTAATTGCAGATCCGCCTAAAATCTGCACTGCGTTATTTTGTGCTAGAACACAAACTTCAAAAAAGGATATCTCATAGATGACATATTGACTATAAAAAAAATCATATGATATACTGAAAAAATACTTGAAAAAAAACGAATTTGCAAAAAAAAAGTTATACATTCGTATGCAAAATAATGAGTTTACTATGTGCGCGCGTCAGATTTATACCTTAAAATATACGAAATTTCAATATTTCATTTTACTATATTGCGTTATTTACATTAAAAACCTATAATTTTTAGCTTCTAAAGTTGTTTTTAAAAGCTTTTTTGAAATATTTTTATTATTAAAAACAAGTGAAAGTTGAAGAAAACCAGTTACAGAAATATAATTATAAAATTTTTTGGCAAATATGACTTGTCATAAAATGAAAGAAAATATTGTATTTATGATATTTCTGTTTGTAAAATGGGTGAAACTTATTTCGCGCGCGAGATGCAAAAAATGCTTTTTTTTTTTTATTATCGCTATTATCCCCGAATTTTATTAGTAACACAGTGCCGATTTTAGGCGGATCGGCAATTAAATTATGTTAAAATTATATTAATGGCAAAAGCATTAGCTAATTTAAATATGATAAATAATCCTTGTATAATTGTGCGACTCTTATATCAATTATTCCTTGGTTTCTTTTTTTAAAATATCAAAATATAATATTAATACAATTTACGATTTCATTACATATGAAAAATGTTTCCTTTAACATATAAACCGAAATCTTTTGATACTTATAAATTTACTCATTTAAATTTAATAAAACGTAAAATAAAATTTATTGTACAGAAAAGTGTTTGTGTTTCCATACTTTTTTTGTCATTTTGTGATGGGAATCGAAATTCTGCATATTCATAATTGTCGATAGTGTTAATTTTAGCCACAAATTCTATATATTTAATTTTATATTAATGGCGCAGTAAGAAACCTGATGATCAACCTTAACTTTGTTCATGTATTACTGTGATACGAATTCCTTTTTTATCCTCATTAAAATACTGCAAGTAACGCAAGTAACGCCTTTTTTTATTCTACCAAAACATATAACAAAATGGATAAAGGAAATGAAACTCAAGTTCCTATAGAAACAGAATTTACTAATTTAAATATCTCGGATAAAGATTCTAGTACAATAAATATTATCCATAAAAATTGTTCTTATTGCAATAAACCATTTACTGAAGAATTATGGTGTAAAAAATGTGATCCATTTAGAATGATTGAAGGTTGGACCAGCGGAAACAATGACCTTGATAAATTTATCAAAGATACAATTTATGAGAGAAATACAGATAGGTTTAACATAATTAAGTTTCTTGAATGGGTACCATTTGATAAATTTAAAGATATAAAACAAATTGGTATAGGTGGATTTGCAAAAGTGTTTTCTGCAACATGGATTAATGGTAAAACAGAATATATTAGACAAGATGATGGAAGTTGGAAAAAAATGGAATCAAAAACTATCAATGTTGCTTTGAAAAGGTTGAATGGATCGCATAATATGTCAGCTGAATATTTAAATGAGGTATGTTTTTTTGTATTAACATTACATATTCTACTTAATATTTAAATTGAATTATAATTTTATCCTTAATTTAAATGCAAACAATAGCTTAAAATACAATGGGATTATTCTAAATCAACAAAATTTTTATTAAAATTTTATGGAATGACTAAAGATCCAGAAACTGAAGAATTTATGATGATTTTAGAATTCGCGGAAAAAGGAAATTTGAGAAGTATTCTTTCGCATAATTTCAATAATATTTTATGGAATTTTAAAATTTTTTATTTAATGTGGTTAGCATTTGGACTTAAAACTTTACATGAATTAGGATATTTTCACAAAGATTTCCATAGTGGTAATATATTACAAGTAGATCAAAGATCTTATATTTCAGATTTTGGATTATCTGGACCATCAAATAAACAAAAATCAGATGATAAAATATGTGGAGTATTACCATATATTGCCCCAGAAGTTTTAAATGGAGAACCATATTCATTATCTTCTGATATTTATAGTTTTGGTGTAATTATGACAGAATTATCATCTGGAAAACCACCTTTTCATAAAAGAAGACATGATACTACCTTAGCATTAGAAATATGTAATGGACTCAGACCAGAATTTGGAAAAGGAACTCCTGAAGTTTATAAGAAACTAGCTTATAAATGTATGAATGCTAATTCAAATCAAAGACCAACAGCCAGTGAATTGTATTACATAACAAAATTTTGGGTCAAATCTTCTAATGGTGATAATAAATATCAAGAAAAAGAAATACTTGGATATAAAGGAAAGGAAATTAAGGTTATGTTTAAAGAAGCTAATAAGGAAATACCAAATATTTCAACTTCATATGAGAAAAATCCCGATGCTATATATACTAGTAGATTATTTACATTTAATAATTTAACAAAACCTATTAATTCATCTCTCATTACATCATACCTTGATGATGAGGAAAATAATAAAGGTATTATGATGATATTATGTTTAATTTGACAATTATTTTATTCCATAATGGTTGATTTTATTTCTTTTATAGACTGTCAAGATTCTCAATTATTTGACTTGGAGGTTTCTAGCTCATTACAATTAAAAGGTAGGTGATAATATAATTTTTATAATGCACTATATAATTTAATTATTTAATATTAATTTTATTTATTATTCAAAACAAAACAAACAGATGATAGTAATGAAGATGATATCAAGAATTGAGTGATTATATATTTTTTTTATTGCAAAATTTATCTTTATTTGTTTGTATTATTTTTTTGGAATTTTTTGTTTAGACATAATTCAATTACTGTATGTAATGCTGAGAAAGTATCACGTATAATTGTGGTCAGAATTATACTTCTATGGAGGGAATTATATACGACAATGAAAAATCGCTTAGTTAAAAATCGGTTTTATTAATAAATTTTATATTAGTACAACAATTATATTATCATTATTATTTAACACGAATAAAATCAGTTTACAATTAAATGAAATAATTTTTTTTTTAGCCCGGAGCGTAGTGGAGGACTATGTAACCGATATTTCTACGCAAAATCATATGCAATGTCCGGGTGTCCGCCCGAGAATGTGTGTCGTGTGTCACGTTCTCATTGTTCAATTACTCAATAAAACAAAACATGTACCGTGACCATTATATAGATTGATTAAAAACCCGTTTTCGCTTACAGAATTGTATTTTTTATCCTAGGCACAGTTCCAAGGTAAATTGGGTTTTAGGAAAGTTTTCCTTAGTTAAGAAATGTTTTTTAATAAAACATTTCTTTTTCTCTCTGACTTGAATATGAGGTAATAGAAGTTTTTTTTAACTAAGAAATGTTTCAAATGAAACTTTCTTTTTTCCTTTTTGTAGGAATACCGTATACTTTGTTAGACTTGAATGTCAGATAGTGAAAGTTTTGTTTTATTTAAGAAATGGTTCTTCTTTCTTCATTTGCTTGTGGGGACGCCGTCTTTTTTAAATGCAAACACAAGGTAAATGGAGAAGGGGGTATCTTTCTTTTTTAATTAGGAATATTTTTAACAAACTGTTTTCTTTTTCGTTTTGTAGAAACACTAGCTTCAGATAGAACGTAAGAAATAAGAGTAGTAAAAGTATGGAGAGCTAAATACACCGTATGTATGATGATTATGGCTATGTATGACAACTATAACGATTATATGCAAGTTAGCAAATAAAGTATGCCAAATAATTTTCTAAAAAAGAAACAAAAAAAATTTTAATCGTCAAAAGTTTTATAGCAGATTGCAAATTTAACAAAACGCGTTTATTTATTATTTCTTACTAAAAGTAATTCTCCATTTCGTCCAGCCATTAACTTTCTTTTTATTCCTTTAGGTTACAGTCAAGCTCTTAACACTAGCAGATAAGTAAGTATGTTGGCTTATTTTTTCATTTTTTCATTTTATCTATTTGTCTAGCCAATTTAATTACTGTCTCATTTTATTTCTAGGCATTAGTTGAATTTTTAAGGCGACAAGTATTTTGTATTGTTATTTTTGTTATTTTCATTCCTAAAGAATTCAAAATGGACATTTTTTTCAGAGATTTCCTTGGTTGCGTATAAGTGGTTTATTTTCTTTCTTATTTCGTTTCTATTTATCATTTTTTTATTCCTTTAGCTCTTTTGGCTGGACCATTCTGATAATGGATAAATTTTCCGTTTTTCATTTTTGCTCAATTCCATTATAATTCTTTTGACTTTCTTAATTATGTTTGTAGGATTGAGATAAATAGATTGAAATTGATTTTAGTAAATTTCTTTGGTTTTAGGAAATAGCGTGTTTTGTAAGTTTGGAATATTTAAAATTGAGATTTTCTTTGGGAAACGGTGATTTTTTGTTAAATTTACTTTTTTATTTATAGATTGGATATTGCAAAATAGAGTTTGTATGATTTTATGTGAGATAGGATTTTATTAACTTTTTTTTTTTTTCTCTAACATTTTTATTTATTTAGCAGGCTTTGAGTATTTAGTGATTTGTGAATGAGAACTTATATATTTCTATATATAAGAATAGGTAGTCGTTAATTCTCTTTTCCTAACTTTTGTTACTTGAATATATTTTTTTTTATTTTCCTTTTGTAATTTAGTTTTTTAATAATTATAATTTAATCTAAATAATTTTACAATATAAATATATTACGATGACAAAATTTATTGAAAAAATAAAACGTAATTTTAAAAGCAAAATTTTCCTATTGTTCTGTGAATAAAGTATGGTCACGGACTCACGGTATTAAAAAAAAAAAATTTTCACTTCGAATTTCACAACGGTTACCGTTTCCCTAGTATTTATCGATTACTATAATTTTTCCGTGTAATGACCGAATTGAACCGATAATACTGTATATAATTTATTATAAAAAAAAAAATAGGATTGCGTAGTAACTTAAGTACTATATAAAATGATTTTTGAAATACAGATATAATTAGATTGCAATATCTGTATTTTATGAATATCTACGAACTACTTCAATAAAAGACTTTTGTAGACTGATAATTGTGAAAAGATTTATGAAGAAATTTGAAGTTCTTATTCATTGTTCATTTTTTTTTTTCTATACTAACAAATATACAATATAATAGGAAATAAATCAAACATGTCAAAAATATTGTATAAATAACAATAGAACTCTCGAACTAAATTACAACGATTATTTAGCTGTTCGAATTATTCTAAACACTTGTGAGTTATGCCTCGTTTGTTTATTTCTTTCTCATGATCCCGTTTTTAATTTTACACGAGATAATTTCTCATAATCAGATATTTAAAAGAGTTTATTAGATATAATGAATTTAATTTTTATCACATCAATAAAATTCAATTAAAGAAATTCTTATAAATACTGTAGCCACATGAGTTTCGCTATTTTTCATTTCGATCGATGATAAAACCTTACAAACAATACCGGTCAAAACCAAGTAAGAATTTTTTTTATGGGAGATAACGTGAAATGACAAAAATATCTATGCTAATATTTATAACAATATACGGCACAACGATGAAGGGTAGTATGGTCTATCATCAGCTATTACGGTATAGAATTTTAATATGAAAATTGGGTACCATACTAAATCATACAGTACTTACCAATTTTTAGCATTATACCATACACACGGATGGAGATAATATCATCTATATTACTTTTAATAAAATAGGAAATATCATTTAATATTCTTTGACATATCAAGAAATATTGAAAATTACAAAATAAGAGTTTTTACGAAACTATTTTATTGTTGACTTTTAATAAATCATTTATTATATTGGTATTTTAACTTTGATCAGTATTGGTGTTTCATATTAGATGATAAAACTACCATCAAGTTTGTCCAGCAATTTCAATGGTTTTATTATATGCTTCAATTAAAATTCTTGCTGTATAACCGAACTAATAAATTAATCATCAGCCATTGTTATTAGGGATGGCAACGGTCGGTCATGGTCAGTCATCGGTCGGTCATAACCGGTCAAGAACTTTTGACCGACCGACCGACCGACCGTTTGACCGACCATTGACCGACCGGTCTGACCGACCGTTTAACCGATTCTGAAAACGTTTGCGAAATGTTTTTTTTTTATGAAATACTTAATAAAAAACGTTTTCGTAACGTTTTCCATTAAAATAATTAAAAAACGTTTGCGAAACATTTTTTTATATTAAAAGTCATTTCGCAAACGTTTTCAGGATCGGTTAAACGGTCGGTCAGAGGTCTTTGACCAACCGATATCGGTCACGGTCATGACCGGTCATAACCGGTTAATGACCGTGACCGTTGCCATCCCTAATTGTTATATTTATTGTATGTGAAATCTGAACAAATACTTAAAATAATCATTATGTAATAATTAATTATTAGATATTACCTTTTGAATTATCCCTTCAAGACCTTTTTTAATCTAAAAAAAAAAAAATATTAACATTTTCAGAAATCAAAAAAAAGAACTTGAATTATACAATTAAAATGACCCTTAAATTTATGGAACTGAGTCAGTTTTAAGTTTTAACTATTAACCTATTTTTTTTTTTAATTTCACATTTTTTACTAATTCACTTATTTTACGTCTACAATATAGTTAAAACCTTTTTTTTTTTTAATTTTGATTTGCGAATGTTTAGTTCGTGCGATAAAATTTATTTCTAATTTACGAAAATTAAGATTTTTATATTAAAATTAATCTTTTACAACGTCGAAAGATAACATTTCAATTATTTTAAAAAATTTATTATAATGAATTTAGTAAACGTATGAAGATTAAATATAATGGTTAAAAGAAGAGAAATTTTGATCTCTTTTATTTTGTTTCAACATACATTTCATGTACTGTAGTACTAGCTAAATATTATTAGAAAAACTCACTCTTCCGAATTTTTCCAAAAAAAATTTTTTTACTTTGAATAGAGGAATAACGTTAAACAAACATTAATATAAGGTATCAAGATAAAATAAATTTTAAATAACCATTCAATTATTTCGTTACGTTAACCAATATAAATACCACCGTACAAGATAAAATCTGTTATTAATCAGGCGTGTTATTTAGTCGGGAATGTGACGAAAAACTTTTTCTACGCAAAGGTTTCACAAAGTTGTCTGTCTGTTCACCTGCGGTCGATGCATGATTGGCTCATTTACTACACTTGTAAACAACGGTAAACACAAAAATTTATCAGTCATATCCGTATTGGTTTAAATTAATTGAAACATATACTGTATATATACAGTATATAGGTAATTTAACGCGTTTATTAATTATGTCTATACCAAAAGGAATACATAATTGTACAAACACCTAAAAAGTAATATAATTAAATTATATTACCCTCTATAACTAACCAATCTATTCTAAAAAAATTACTACGATAAATCAAAAAAAAAAAAAAACCAAAAATTATTATCTATTGTGTAAAGTATATATTTGACTTTTTTTAACTGATAAATATGAGTATTGTCGGATTATCCGACGGATTAATCCGGATCTGTGACGGATGAGTCGGATGATGTGTCCAGAAAAGTATCCGTTATCTGGATTCGGATCGGATATAAAGAGGATTATCCAGATGAATGGTATTGGAGTTACATCATAATCTATTAGGCACATAAGTCATTAATTAATGTTAACAAATAATAAAGAATAAGAATAATTCTGTTTATAAAGCAAAATATCATATATTATAAAAATTGTATTTTAAATAAAAGAATAATTTTTTATCATAATTGGAAAAGTGCAATAAGGAAATTCATCCGATGGTTCACAAAAATCTTTATTAAAACTTCTTCCAGGTAGTTCAACAAAGCTTGGACTTAATTTAGGACTAATTGTTAATTGATTTTGTTGATTTTTTACCTAATACCGTAAATGTAACCCCTTTTTTTGCATATAATGTCAACTAAACACATAATGTAGGCCAAAAATTGCCATAATTCTAGGTAAAGTTTTGGATGCTTATACCATATGAGCTCATTTTGATGATTTTTGATGATCGAGAGTGTCGATCATCAAGTGAGTCAAATCCGCCTATATGTTCAACCAAATTTTGAGTAAACCACAAAAATAAATTTATTTTTATTTTCATATCCTTTGTTTGCATTAATTTATCTTTTTAAAAAACGTGTTTATTTTCCTTTATAAGTTACTTTCTCTATCAATGCTAAAAGAAATTCAAAATAATATAGATTTTAAAAGAAAAAAAATTAAGGTAAGAAACAAAAAACAAGAATAAATGACGAAATTATTGATATAATAAAAAATTGTTATCATGATATTGGTTCAATCAATTGTAATCAAAATTACTAAGTGTAGGAATATTAAAGGATTCAGCCACAAGTATAAATAAAAGCTTATAGCACTGCCACCCATTACAGCCTGATACATTGGCGCAAGTATACACAAATATTTAGATGCTTAGCTTTAATGCAGCCACCCATTACAGCCTTATATATTGGCGCAAGTATACACAAATATTTAGATGCTTTGCTTAATGTTATTATTTAATATACAGGCTAAAGTTTTCAGAATTGCAATCAGCTATCTCTATATATTTGCCATATTCCCACATAACTTTACCTTAAATTACCAAAAAAAAATATAATATTTATTTATTTATATTTTACAACTATGCTTCTCATAAACCTCACAAATCTCATAACCTCATAAACCTTACTTCATAAAACTTCACAATGAACTATTACGAAATTTTTATATATGTAGTATAAAAACTAATTTTATATGTCACAAAATGCAGGGCTCATGAAAATTTATTAACAAGTTATCAAATGTTTTAGGAAATAATTGAGAAAAAAGAAAATATAATTATGATACAATAAACTCTATTGACTTAATTAGAAAATAGTAACATATTGAAGGTCACTTACTTACTATTACCTACACTAGAACTAATAATTAAGCTTTGGCACCTATTAGAATATCTTTGAAACACTTTATTGTATTAGAAATATATAACATTCAAATCATTAATTCTTATTGACCAGTGTAAAAGAGAAATGACCATAAAAGTAGAAGGAAGTCATCTAGTTCACATTAATAACCCAAATTATTGTATTCCTTGAACTCCAAATATATTATTTGACATATCATTAAAACTTTAAGAAAAGGTACCATATTTAAAGAAAGCACATAATATAGATTACCTTATATTCTTGATCAGCCTCCATCTTATCAAACAGTAATACAGAAGATCTGCCAGAAATCAAACTTTGCAATAGAATCAATTAGCAAGTGATAATTATTAAACATTAAAGAATAGAAAGTTAAAATAATAAATTTATATGGATTTTCTAATATACCTTCAGTCTTTGAAAATGAGTAATTTTCTAATATTATAAAAAATTCTTTGATATTTATTATTATTATTAATTAAATTATCAAGTAATATCTAAAGGACAAAAATTGATCAAATATATGAAAATATTAAATTCTATATATCAACAACAAAACAGGAACAAATTTAAATTGAACATTAATCTTGAATACTTTAAAGATGATTGATCATAAAAGTTTTCTCATTATTGCAACATATATAACTAATTAGAATGGATGTTTGGCTACAGCATATAAAATCTATTCTAAATTTGCCAATTTTATAACTACTGGAATATATTTAGTGAATATACTTTTTTTTAAGAAAATTCGGAAATTTCAACTTATTCTGGATTTTTTCCAGTATTTTCTTAGAAGATTTTTTACATTGCTGTTTGGCTAGTATATATTTGAAAGTCTTCTCCTAAATATGGTATCGCAATTGAAATAACTATTAATTCTATCTGTATTGGCTAACAAAGATATACATGAAAGGTGGGAAGTAGTATATGAATTAATACTATTATATTAAATGACTAATTATATTGTTTAAAGCTTATATTTATAATATTAGAATACTTGCTTGAAAAGCTAAAGTTCATATTGACAAATTATCCTTTTTAGAAATTCACAATTTAAGTTTCTACTAGGGAAAAAGTTATTCAGCATGGAAAAATTACTTGCTTAAATTCATAGAAGAATTTTTGTCATTTCAAAATTATAACAGCAACATGCCTTTGATGACTATTTAAAAGAGAGATTGATACAAGCATCTATTTTAACTACCCAGAATTTGATACCAAAACACATACAAAACTTGACTAAGAGCAGTGCTCATAAATCAGAAAAGATGGAAAGGCAGGAAAAGGCCAGAAATTACGATATATTTATGAATAAGAAGGCTCCTCATATTTAGGAAATGCAAAATTAAGCTGGAATGAAGTTACTAAAAATGAAATATCATTCTGCTAACCCACACTTCTAGATAATTAAATCCATCAAAATGCAAGATTATTAGTTATTAAAATTTATTAAAAATAGTTTTTAAAGATATTTAATCTTAACAAGTTTTTCATGCACCTGAATGGCTTGAATTTTTTTCTACAACTTCACACTGATAATATAGAGGTCAATTATTTTCAATATTTTACAAGGAATCCAAATAGGAATTTAAGTTTACATATAATGAACTTAATTAATGAAAAGCATTGGGTTATGCAAATTTGATTTTTCAGTTCACATAACATTGAAATTTAAAATTGACCTGGGAGTAAAAAAAAAAATTATATATATATATGACAAACTCATAGAAAAATAGTAGTATAAAATCATGACACTCAATTGGCCAACTTTTAAGAGCAATATTGATAGTTATATTAATTATATGATGAATATGGGCTTAGGCAAACTTTTTAATTTTTTTTTCATGTTGAAGTTTGCCAGGCGGCAATGTTTAATTTTTTTTAGAAAAAACTCGCTGAAGGTTGCCAGGTGGGCTTAGGCAAGTTTGCTAAAGGTTGCCAAATATATTTAAGATAATCAAGAATTTTTTTCTATCCAAACCATTTTAACTTCATCAAAATGCCTATTATACATGTATGAATAAATTACAATTCTGAAATATTAGAAAGGTTTACCTATTTAAATTTTTTTAAGATATGTTAACTTTATATTCATTATCTAATAATTGGTAGGATGCAAATATTGGGGTGAAATATTATCTCCAAAAGAAATAAGAAACTGCTATAGTTGGAAGGTGTTATAAAATTTCCCAGAAATCTAATATGTCATCATATTCATAAAAAATATCTGGAATCTAAAAATCTTTCTGGTTTTATGAAAATCTAGCAGATGCTGCCTTCATAATATTTTGTTTTATTTACTCTAACAACTTTTGCAAATTGTCCTCCATATTTCTCTATATGATCATAGATAATCATATGTTCCAGATTAGGGATGGCAACGGTCGGTCATGGTCAGTTATCGGTCGGTTATAACCGGTCAAGAACCTTTGACCGACAAAACGTTTGCGAAACTTTTTTTTTATGAAATACTTAATAAAAAACGTTTTCACAACGTTTTCTATTAAAATAATTAAAAAACGTTTGCAAAACATTTTTTTATTAAATTTTATATTAAAAGACGTTTTGCAAACATTTTCAGGATTGGTTAAACGGTCGGACAAATGGTCAGTCAGAGGTCTTTGACCAACCGATATCGGTCACGGTCATGACCGGTCATAACCGGTTAATGACCGTGACCGTTGCCATCCCTAGTCCAGATTATTAATGAATTTTTCTAGGTCTAATTTTTTAAGTATCAGAATCAGAATTTTCAATTTATTCTGGATTGTTCTAGTATTTTATGAAATATGACATATTAGATTTCTAGGAAATTTTATAAGTACTAAAATATATTCATTCAGAATTTTCAATTTATTCTGGATTGTTCTGGTATTTTATTAAAGATTTTTATACACTGGACTTGGGTCAAAAATCCATAAATGTGAAATTTCCAATGAGGCTGTGAATCAAATCTTAAAAAGAGAGGTTTTTCAAAGAATCAAAAATCAATTTAATAGATATTTGAAGGAATGAATCATGTGTATAATTTTTTTAGCAAATATATTGGGTACTATCAAATGTATTACTTAAATCAAAAAATAATCTCTTGAGTAATCAACAGATGGAAAATATTTAAAAGTGAACAATACATTAGGATATTGCCATGAAAATGACTTGGAACTGTGCCTGATTCTAAGAAAGTGGATATACATTAAGGCTGCAAAATTCGCACAATCTTGCTAAAATGTTACTTCAAGATAAATCACTTTGAAAATTAAGATCTTCTTATAACTTTCCCATGTAATCCTAATTGCCAGAAATTTCTGGAGAATTATTATTATCTACCAAACTGCTGTAACAGCTTAATTATAATGGATGGATGATGTTAAAGAATTTATATAATTGCTTAAATAGTACTTGCACATCATATAAAAGAAAATGAAAGATTAATTTAGAATTCAGAAATATTTTAGGAATACAAAATTTTATTACAAAATAATTAAACTTATTCATTCAATAAAACATTTTAAAGAAAATCAAGAGTTTGTATAAAATATAAAATTGTAAATTTAATTGATGACTTACTCAATAAATTTGATGTATTATAATAAAAATAATTAATATTTTATTATTAAATTCTTAAAAAGAATTAAATGGTATAAGTGAAGTAAATAATTTAATTATTCAAATTCTTGTAATTCTATGAATTAAAGTAAGTATTATACTAAAATAATTTTTTTTTGTTTTTAAGAAAAAATTTATTTACTTTATTTACTGTATTTTATAATTTTCACTGCTTACCAAAAGGATATCACCAAAGGGATATTTCACCAAAAGGATGTTTTGCCAAATAGGCATATTACTGAAAAAATATTTATTTCATTTAATTATTTTATTGTTTTATACTAAATACATAAAAATAAAATTTTAAATTAGCTGATTTTTTTTATTAATTTTATCTCATTGCTTATAATACATTACAGCTGATCATGATTAACTCGAGTCAAATATATATCATCAGAGAAATAACCTGTACATTCGTGCATAGTACTTAACCCACTCATCATATAAGTCTCTTGTGATTACACTGAATACCGTTTTCAAAGTGATAACATTGATAGAACTTTTGGTATCGATATTGACAAAAATAAGACAGTAAAAGAAATGAAAAAAATTATCAAGCTTCATTTAGATGAGAACAACCTTTTACTTCAAAAAGCTGATATTTTCACTTCTTTTGATAATACAAATGTTATCAAAATATGGAATTATCAAAGGATCGTATTCATATTCTCCTATATACATCTGGTAAGAATTGGATGATATTTTCATATGGCTATTTAATTACTTATTCTTAATATATATGTTTTATTTTATAAAGTTGAGGGAGAAATTGCACATAAATTAAGAGAAATTGAATCGGGAGATAAAAATTATTAAGGTTTTGTATTCAACATTCTCTTAGATATTCATAATATTTTTTTATATTTTTTTAATTTATCATTATCCTTTTAGAACACTTATAGTTGCGTACGAAACAGGGTGTTTGATGACAGGAAATAAATAGGAGATAAAGCATAAAGGCAATAAACTATGATGCGATGCTAAAACCATCAACAATAAATTACAGTAGGTTTATGTTGATCATGCGTGTATATCCTTTGCTGAGTTTATTCGAAAAAAGTGACAGATTATACAAAACTGGAACCGGATGAAAACCAATATTCGAAATTGAAAATTAATTATGTATCTTGGAAAGATTTTTGTGAAAAGGTAATTATGGAATCTGTAATGTCCATCAAGAATGCCCTACAATCTATTCTAAAAGATCTGAATGTGCGAGATATTTTCTTTGATATTGAATCTCCACACTATAATGTCAAAAAACTGTATATCATGGTGAATAATACTCCAGCAATGAAATTACAAGTGATCAGAGAGATTCAGATCATTTACAGAAGCAATTCCAAGAAATCTCTCTCCACGGAGTGTATAGATACACCAGCTATTATCTTTCATGTAATCTGTAAGGTGTGATTCCATGGACTTAGAGATGCATTGTTTTGTCAATAGTATATGAAAAGAATTGAAAAATATATCGAGTGGAAATGAAATGATCGTTGGTAAAATCAAATGAAGGTGAAAGATTATTGGTGAAATGATTTTAACGAAATAAATGCGTCTCATATAGATGAAGGTGCAAGTGAAAAACCATGCAATTAAGAAACTTTAAATTGATGAAAATTTTATGTGTTATTAAATATTTTTTATTATTATTGGTTTGTTTATTATAACGTTTAAAATTTATAATTTTAATTATTTATTTAACACTTAAATGAGTTTATTTTTGAGATATATATATATATAGTATATGGTACCAAGAAAATATATAAAAGATTTTTAATTTCAAAACTATTTTTGTATTACGAATTTTTCAATATATTATTGAACGTCATATTTTTCAAACGAATCAAAAAAAAAAATAAAATAAAATAAAATAAAATAACCACTGAAATGGCTCTACATTAATGTTTTTATAATGGAAATAGGGATCATTTTAATTATTGTAATTATTGCCATTTTGTTATTGATTCCGATCACATAAGATGGTGATGACACAGGTATTTTTATTTTTTTATTTTTATTTCTCAGAGTGAAGGTAAAAATCTAACCAAATAATTAGCAATCACGTGATATTGTGTCAATCTTTTTGAGAACGAAGGTTTCTATGATTCTATCAGTTTATTCTATGATCTTGTATTAATTACACAATTTTTTTTGTGTTTTGTCACGATCGACATCAATTTCAATCATTTTGAAAACGGTGGACGCCGGACAGGTATGGAGTGCACTCAGTGCCTTAATTATTTCACTCATAAAAGGAATTTCTTATGAAAACTTAAATTAGTGTTTCGATCCGGATAAAAACTCAAATATTTTAACGTGAGATTATGATTAAAAAAGGTTACAAATTTCGGCTTTGAGTGGACTATAATTTCGGCCAGAATTAAAATAATATTATTCCATAAATTTTTATTAATTTTGGTGATTCCAGCCTAAATTAACCGAGCCGGTATCCGGATAAAAAGCGGATAAAACCGCTACAGATCGAAACTCTAACTTAAATGCGACTTGAGTAAATATTAAATCATAAACCAAGTCGATAAGTAAATATTTCTTTTTATTCTAATAAATAAATAAAAAGTTTAAAAGGTTGATTTTAAGATTGAAAGGAGTAATTTATGATGTTATGCAATACCGTGAAGATACGTCCCTCTATCTCTATCCAATGTGGCTATATTACTCACATACCAAGTTGCAGGTTAGGTAACTATAATTCTCTATTTTATAAAATTCCTGAGGATACTACTAAAATAGAGCTTTGCGAAATATTTCATATTTTTAAATTAGTTTTTTTTTGAAAGTCTAATAACATATGTTTGAGAGTGTATATCAGTTAATTTTGTAACATTTTTTATTAAACAAAAATCTTGACAGGATTTTGCTAAAAATTTGGCTAATTGGTTGGCAATGTTTAGAAATTACTTGTGAAGTTTTTTCTTTATAAAATCATATTAATTTTTTTTAGATAAAAAGCCTCAATCTCAAAAGTTTTTTCAGTAAAAATTTTGAGTGATTTGGTTAGAAACTTACGAACTTTTACTATTTAGAAAAATAGCATTCCAGTTTTGCCGATTATTTGTATTGTTAAGTGGCGAATCGGCAATTAATGTTTATTTGAAAGTTTTATATATTGATACTGTTGTTTGTTGATATAGTAATACAAAAGATCATGGAATAAGTTTTTTTATATTTAGTAAAGAAAATAAAGAAAAAAGCTTTGAATATATCAGTAAAAGAAATGAAGTTGATTTATTTTTTTCAAAAATCGTAAAAAAATGTTTATCGCTAAACAATGCTGATAAATGGTTTATTGTTTTACGAATACATAGATTACATAATAGTTTCTGACACGTGTAGCTGCGCCATAATTGAAACAATAAAGATTATACTTACTTTGACAATAATTATAACACAAGTTAGGAAAAGAATTAAATAACTTAATATGTATATTTGCAGTTAAAAGGTGAATTTCGACTTATAATCTCCCAGAATAATACTCCCAAGCTGTAATGTCACAAATTGGAGGAATTCAGTTACATGATATTTATCGATAATAGTTTCTATACAAAATTAGATTAAGAATATTTTCTTTTAGGTTTATTTAACTACTATGAAGTTACGAAATTAGAAGGTAATATGACAATTTTACAATATTTTATAAGTATTTATTGACATGTTAGTTTCTTTAGATGAAGAAAAGTATTCGCTTGTTCTTGAATATGTGGACTGTAGAACATTAGGAAAATATCTAAGGGATGATACATTGACTTTTAATTGGGAGAACCAATTAAGGTCCGCAAAAGAAATTGCAAGTGCGATTTTATGTTAAGGAAATCGTACATGGGGATCTTGTAAGTAAAATGTTTTGTTTTATCTTACTATATTACGTAATTAACATATTTTTTTTTTAGCATCCCAATAATATCTTAATACACAAAGATACAATAAATTGTCATATTTTGGTCGTTCATTTGAAAAAGGAAAAGGCTGTAATGATACTGGAGTATATGATGTAACATCCTATGTGGACTCCAACATGCTTAATCGAGAAATTCATATACTGTAAGATGAACAAGAAATCTGATATATATATAGTTAGGAGTAATATTCTGGGAATTAACAAGTCGCTCATCACCTTTCAATTATGAAACGAGAAATGATCAAACTTCTCTTATGTTGGATATTCTTAGTGGTTTAAGAGAAGAACCGATTCCAAATACGAATATTAAATTTATTAAACTTTATCAACGTAAGTGTGAAATTCTTTCGGAGCATGATTCCTTTGAGGATTTTGTATTTTAAACTAATTGTGACCCATTAATAGAATACATGAACCAGATAAACGCCCAGATATTCGCCAAGTAATTTCAGAACTCAGTATCATTGATTCTGACAATGTATCTACCATTTTTTATCACGAAGAAAGGATAAATAGAAAGTGAATATTCTGACTTGTCAAATTGTGATTTAAATGTTCGATTTGATAGTATAGTTCCTTTGATTAATTGTATATTACTTTTTATTTTCATCATGTTATTATTTTTTTTTTTTTACGAACATTTTTTCTAAATAAAATAGATAATTTCCATGTATTATGTCACACTCTGTTCTCAAATATTAATTCATAAAATTTAGTAAAAACTCGTACACGTGATAGAATCAGAAAATGTCAAGTTTTCATATATTAATAGTAACCACTACCATAGGGTTTGCTTCGTACACAAATTGTAACGATAGTTTCCATCAATAACAGTTATACTATTGTCCATCCTCAATACACTCCGGACGAGTAGTTATTCAACAGATTTTCAATAAGCAAGTTCCATGTGGCAACAAAATTTTTAACACATGTCCTTTGTTTTTTTATGCAATCAAATACGTAATTGAATACTAATGTCCTTCGTCTTTATTTTAAAAACTGAACTAGGTTTGTAATAATGTGTAGATCACAAAAGTAGATGCGAATTTCAAACATAGCAATATATATAAAATGAAATCTCTGGGTATGAAATGCTATTAACGCATATCGATGAACGGATCGGTTTATTATCAATCATTAAATATCATTTAAAAAACGTTGCACCAACCTGCATGTCATTTACCTCAGTAGCACCGTCACTTTTCTACCCCACGTGACTTTTTGGCCGGCATTACGGAATTAAGAAATTAACCGTGTGATGAATAATGATGTGAAAAATAATTTTTTGCACCTCGAAAAAAATGTCCTCAGAATACTTATTAAAAAGTATAATGCGCCATACTGTTCAAAAATCCCGGGTGGCCACCCTGGATGCATCCAGGGAAGCTACCCGGGATGTATCCAGGATTTACCCTGGATTACCAAACGCCGTACTGTTCAAAAATCCAGGATGACCCTGGATACATCCCGGGTGAGCACCCTGGATGCATCCAGGATTTACCCTGGATTGATCTCGGGTAGTTACCCTGGATGCATCCAGGGTGTTACATATTGTCGGTCACGTGATATATCACATTTGCAAAAAAAAATTTCGCAATATTTTTTATATTATTATTAAAATAAAACATAGCGAAATATTTTTC
>QZLH01000777.1:49009-60358 GCA_003833135.1 Oehlia diaphana | reverse complement strand
TTTGAACGTTATACCCAAATTTGTGCAATTGATCATCCATTAAGTATTCCTTTTGAATAGAATTAATTGTAGCTTGTATCATTGAATCTATATCTGAAAATCACAAATTTCTTTTCTGTAAAAATTTACTCAACTTTGTTACATGCCCTAGAATATCATAAAAAAAATATAGAAAGGCTAACATTCTCCAAGATGTTAATTTAATATATAATTCTCGCCCTCCGTCGTCCTTTGCTTCTTCAAAAACTTTAAGTAATGCAGGAATAGAATTACAAATATTTTTAATGGCTTCGTACCATGCAAGCCAACGTATCTCATATAATCTCTTTATTTTTAAAATAGAACAATCCAAAAGATCCTGAATTTCTCTTAATTGTTGAATACGTGAGCATGAATTTTTAAAATAACCATAAATTTTTTTAACTAATAATTCAGCTTCTTTGTAAAATTCAATCTCTTTTCTTGCATCTTTACATGCCAAAGCCAATCTATGGGCTACGCAATGATTAACAATTAAAGGATAAGTACATATTCTAGAAAGTTTTGCTGCTACACCTTCATTTTTTCCTAACATAACTGAAGCACCATCCGAAGAAAATGCTACAAGTTTTGATAAAATTCCTTTCCCTTTAAAAATATCGATTAAAACTTGAGTGATACTTTCTGCATCACATTCAGTTAAGGGTACAAGGCATAAAAAACGTGTTTTGAACATTCCTTGTTTTGCTACATACGAAACATAAATATCCAAATGTTTTGTTGTTGTAATATCTGTACTTTCATCAATCATAATTCCAAATGCTGTAACGTCATACAATTCTTCCCAAATTTCATCTTCAAAAATTCGCGTCCAGAAATTTCATTTGTATAAGTAATTGAACCATCAGAAATATTTGGTGTTCCTAATTCTTTCATCATTTCAATAATGGAAGGTAAAAGTCGGAGAGGTAAATCCTTTTTTGATAAAAAATATACAGCCCGCATTACAACAATAATATGTTTGACATTTGTATCAGAAGAAAAAATTTGATTCTGCAAAGATTCCATTTGAATACGTGCTATTTCTAATTTTTCTGCTTCATTATAATCTTTACACTTTGCATGCTCTTTAACTGCAGATTTTTTTGAAATATTTGCTGCACCTTCCATAGCGAATTTATTTTTCATTTTATGTTTAATACAAATTGTACAAAACATTTTTCTGTTATTATCATCATAACGTAACCAAGAAAATTCTGATAGCCATTTGATTTTAAATGTTTTATTACGATCTGAATCTTTTAAATCTATTTGAGGATTTTCAGGAATTTGTTCATTTTCTTGAGTTAAATTATCATTAATTCTTTGTCGTTTAAAACCATATTGTAATAAAGACATAATGAAATTTTATTTGGATTAATGTCAGATATCGATAAAAAAATTTAGATTTATGACGATTGATAATTAAATTTAAAAAAAAACTTGGCAAAATTTTATTGGTTCCGGTAAAATTTATTTATTCCGGTCACATGTTCCGACGCAAAAAATAAATTTCCAGAATTTTTAGGTTTTTTCGGAAAATATCCGAAATTTTTTCAAAAACTTTTTGTGCGCTGACTCCAACCTTTATTAGAAAAATCTGAAGCACTATATTTTGGAATTAATGGACAAGTGATTACTTTCGCTGCACAGATATCTTTTTTTCTCACAGATATGCTTGAAGCTGATGATATAATTGCAACATATAAAGGAGCGTGATGCAAAATGCCATGCCATACTTGCATAGTTTTGCAAAGTGATCTGAACAATATGAATCTTAAACTAAAGAACATACCTCATAGAATTCATGAAAATATGAAGTAAGTAATCAACAATGGCCAAAGAAAGGAATATTCTGTGCATTCTGTTGAAAATTCCTTCTGGAAATTTTCATAATATCTTTATATTTCTGTAATGAATTTCAAAGATGCAAAATTTTTATTAGAAGGTCATAAAAAAAATGGCCATAGACGAGGTCATAGATAAGGTCGTAGTCATGGTCATGATCATAGTAGTGGTAGTAGTGATATACTATCAACCAATTGAATCTTCTGTAAGTTCAACTCAAGTACTAAAGACTATTGCAGGTAATATCTTCAGACTTTTTTTTAAAAAAATTAGTGATATCTTTTCTATTTTAGCAATTTTTTCTCAATTTCCGATATGCATTTACTTTAATTAGATGATTGTGTCTAGGGTAATAAAAAATAAGTGATTAAATGAGATACTTCGATTCAAGAATATGAAGCTAAAGCCAGTAATTATTTTGAAATTTACCATTATTTTATTTTATAAATTTCAAATATTGATTTAATGGATATTATAATTAGATCATCATGATAGTGAAAAGCAACCTTCTAAACTGGACCTTAATGTCATTTCTATTTTTGATGATGAGCTAGGATCAGCATTTGATAATACAATCAATGATTTTAGCATTTCTGGGCTTTTCAAATTAAATTATAGTACAATTATGGATAATTCTGAAAAGATTTGTGAAGATGATCATAAAATAGAAACAAAATGCGTACTATACATGAAACTGAAATTGGTTAATTTTTACCTCTGAAATGGTTAAAATGGTCAAAATAATTTTGACTTGGGCCCCTCCAAAAGTCAAAATAATAAAAATTGCGTCAAAGTCATATGATTTTATAGTAAACAATAATATTAAAATTCAAAGTTAATGAATTCCGCATCCAGTGATTCAATTTTTATGATCTTTATATGGTTGGATTCAGCTCATCGAGAGAATTCCAATGATATGTATTTCGTATCTGTAGCATCAATATTGACAGAGTTATTCACGTTTAAAATTTTATATTAAATTATAATTATAAAAATCACATGACTATGATGTAATTTTGACCATTTCGACTTTAATTTTGACTTTTGACCTTCCCAAGTCTACTTTTGGTCTTTAATTTCGACTTCATGTATAACGCGTATCAGGTCACAGTCTTATAAGACTGTAACCTGATGCGCTAGATTGTGACCTAGTTATGGGTAAACTGTGACCTAGTTATGGCCTAATTACCCATGATGCAAGCTGGGTTTGCTTCTTTGGTTGATTAGAAGTAAAGAATTGCATTTTAGTATTAGATGCTGAATTAGAGTTTATGAGTTTTTTTGGGTTAGTTTGTGGGATATTTGTCTTTACAGGCTTAGAAAGTAAATTGCCCACCTTTCTGCCTTCATTTGTTCGCAAAAGGAAACCCAGAAGGCTTACCCACCTTTCTGCCCTCATTTGTTTGTAAAGAAAGATCAGAAGGTTAGAAGACCTGATGGTTATCTGGAAGGCTACATTTGCGATGAGGTTTCAGCTAAAGCTCTGGCCAAAATTCTTCTACAGTTCATCGTCAGAATCACATGATTTCTATATTGATCAGTCCAAAGGATCTCATCATTGGTAATTGCTACCTTGCCTGAGTCTGGCGGTCAAATTTGAAAATTTAAGTGATATTTGACTTAGTAGTCCAAAAGTTGCCAAAGTCTATTCTAGCTTACCATCATTTGAAAATCCAAGTAATGTTTGGTGTTGGTCATCTCAATAATTAGATTTCATCTATCAACGCAGAATTTAAAATCCAAGAGATATTTGCCGTAGTCTAAGAGTTACTATAGTCTGTTCTAGTCTGCCAAATTGTTTAACAAGGTGTACCCATAGAACCATAAAAAAAAAACTTAGGTACACCTCTTGGATACACTTTAGTATAGCTCCTTTGTTTCCTTTTGTTATTTTACTTTGTTTTTTACTATCTGTATTCATGTACTTATGATAATAAAGATATTATTAGAGTAAAAAAGTAAAAAAGTAAAAAAAGTAAAAAAAGTAGATTACTCAGATTTTCTTGGTTCTCATAGTTCCATGAGTATACCCTTCCTAGAATCTGTTATATTGACGAATGGAGTCAAAGGCTAGGAGCTGTACTAAGTTGTACCTATGGGTCAAAGAATTTCTTAGTTCTCATAGTTCTATGGGTACACCCTCCCAAGAATCTGTTATATTGACAAAAGGAGTCAAAAGAGCTATACTAAGGTGTATCTATGAACTTGTATCTAAGAATTTTTATCAACAAAAAAGTAGAATTCTGAAATTTTGGTAATAGGCCAGAGCCTAAATAGCTCTTTACCTTTGCACAAGTTTCCAAGTCTGATACTTTTGGCAAAAAAATACCTGATCTTTAATTAAGTTTCAAAATCACACTCAGCATCACCGAAGGCTGAGTTCAGATGATATTATTATGCATCTTCGACCTGCATTTCTGAGGAAACGGTTTCACTCAGCATTATTTTGTACAGATGTTATTATTGTGCACCTTTAGCTTTCAGTCATTTCTATTTACCTCTTACCCGAACAATCCATCCTTCAGCTTCTAGATTTTGCGTAGAATTATTTTTGAGACTGTGCAGAATGTTACGTGAAGTGTCAGAGTTTAGAACCATCTTGGCCAGCAGTACTTTTCTGCATGCGCTTCATACGTAACATATATTAAGGAAGTAAACTTCCCATATTCTATACACAGTTTTTGTATAGAAGCATCCCAATGTATTTTACATCCTTCCAGTCAGTAACAGCCTTCATTGCAAATCACACCACTTTGATGAATATAGGAGCAATTATAAAATCCCATTTTTGCACATAATACTATTTATCCAAATAATTATTTTTATATTTAAACCTTTTTCTGACGTTATGTATTCTAAGGATATTTATTGTATTGCACATTCATTTTCGTAGCCATGAGTACTTCAGGTGATCCCAGAAGCTGCATCAGCAGCGTTAAAATGATTAGATATTTTGGTGAGAATTGCTTAACAGGCATTCCTACTCGTGATAAATTAGTTGTAAAAAATGATCTTAACGGTAAAGGTTTGATATCGATTCTAAAAGATACCATATCAAGTCGTCGAGAAATCTCTTTCATGCCAGTCAACATAGAGGAAACAAAAGAATATATTAACCAAATTCCTCAATATGTTCTTCGCCTTTATGGTCCTCTCGTCAATAGTCAGAAAGTAGTTGTGACTCTTACTGGTATAAAGGTATTCTTGATATTCGCGTTCCAGATAATGCGAATATCTCTAAATTCTGGTTTAAAATAAAGAATATTCTTTTCAATGGGAAAGACAATGGAGGGGGCATTATAAATATGAGTTTAATTCAAGTGGAATGCATAAGAGTATATCTAATTCACAGTTTTCATGTGAAAAAAAAGTTCTATTTTCGCGTTTCTACTCCCAATAAGAAACAAAGGTTCACTGCTCTTAAAATTATCAGAGAATACAATTCTCAAGTTGATGTTTCACATCCAGAATTCAGATTGGAAACATCTACTGATAATAAGGGTGCATATTACCATAAAGTTGCAAGAAAGTATAGGATTCCACTTTTGGGGTGGTGTCTAATAAAAGATTATAAATACAATTTCAGTTTACCTTATTATACAAGATCCCATCTTTGTCCGCATGCATTTTATGTATATATTTATAACTTCTGCCCCATAGAAGATAGGGATGCCAAAAGTTCGGTTATAACCGATTATAACCGGTTTTTACCGGTTCGGTTATAGTTCGGTTTCAGTCCAAGACTGACTGGTTAACCGTCGGTTTTATATATAAAAAAAACTGACAAAAAAACTGATCAGTTAAACATATATTCCAAAAGAAAAAAAGGTTTTTTTTATTAATTTTATTGAGAATACTATTAAAAATTATAATTTTGGTGTTTATATATATATAATATTCTTATTTTTGAAATAATAAAAAAATTTATCTTTTACGCGTCGATCATGTGATTTTTTGTTCTGCTGAAAAAATCGCAAAATTGATATAATTTTAAAGAATATATCAAATAAAATTATAATTAACACTTTCTAACATTAGTTCATTCAATTTTGCAGTAGTTTTGCGATCGGTTTTGCAATTCAGTTTTATCGGTCAGTTTTACGGTCAGTTCAGTTTCAGCTAAAAACTGCAGTTTTAAACTGAAACCGAACTGAACCGACCATTGGCATCCCTAATAGAAGACGCAGAATGTCTTGAATCGCTCTACAAAATCTATCTATCTTCTCTTATTTTCTGTGATTGAACATTAGTTCTAACATGGGATATAGAAACATATGGGTTTAGTGGCAAGTTTCCCAAAGCAGAACGTGATACAGATCATATTTTTATGATTTGTATGACTTTCCACTGGAAAGATGATCCAACTCCTCTATGCTGAATTTATTTGGTTGATTTGAAAGCATCTCCAGATTCATGATGGATCTTGATTATATGTGAAAATCAAATTAATTTGCTAAAAGCTTTCACATTATGTTAGAAAGCATTTGCTCTGGACATATAACTCAAATTCAATGATTCAGATTATGATTGGCCTTTCATTGTAAAAAAGGCAACTAAATTTAAGGTCCTCAAGTGGATGGTCCAGCGAATGTCTGCAAACCTACGAAAGAAAGCCAACACTCATTCTATTCTTACTTGGAATTATTATGGAGGTGAAGGAGAACCTTTCAATAATAATTTTTTTAGAAATAGCAGAAAATGGAAAGGGAGGGCAAAATTGCAAAGTGATTCATCAAGAAAAAACAATTGTTCAAAAGGTATGCGGCAAGTAGTTGAGATTAAAATAAGCCCAAGCATCAACTTCAACTTATGTTTTCTCAAATTACCTGGATGTATCCCAATAGATGTTTGCGCATCTTTCAGGCAGATTTACCCTAATTCTGAGAAATACTCACTTCGATACTTCTTGGAAAAATGTGATCTTGACGGAAAAGCTGATATGCCTTTTGATAAGATGTGGAAAATTGTTCAGAGGCGAGAAAGCAGCCCTTTGAAATAACAAAGCTATGCACGAAATAGCTAATTATTGCGTTATTAACTCATTGCATTGCCAGGAACTGATGCTTAAACGTAATGTAATAAATGAATATAGAGAGGTTGCTTCAATCGCTTATGTACTGTATCTCTATTCGACTCACACTACTATACTGGAGGGATGAAGGTATGTAACCCTTTAGGTGCAAAAGTGTGAAAGCGAAACATATTAATTTTTATGGTACTTAACAAAATAAAGAATCACGCCAATTTTCTGGAACTTACATATTTCCTCCAGAGAAAGGTTTAAAAATGAAACAGCCAGTAATGGGATTAGATTTTGCATTCTTATATTCAAGTATTATCATAACTTACAATCTTTTACCTGAAAAGATGATTTTGTCATTTAAGAAGGCTGCTGCATTAATGAGAGATAGGAAAGATCTTTACAACATCAAGTTCTCCTTTTCTGGATGGGCTATACGTTCCTGATCCATTCATCATGAGAGCAATCCTGCGAAAAAAGGTCTTTACCTATCAGTTTTAGAAAGTTTATTGCAAAAGCGAAATGCGATGAAAGTGCAATTAGCATTTTTCAAAAAGAAGAAGGAAGAAATGGAGGCTAATGGATTAACCAAAAGCTCAGAATATGATTCTATCAACTTCAATTGCAACTGTTTAGATTCGAAGTAAAAAACATTAAAGTTATACATAAATTTATTTTATGGGGATACGGGCAACACACTTTCCCCTTTCTTTATGCATAAGATCGCTGGTAGTATCACATCGGCAGAATAACGAATATTAAGGACATTGCAGAATTCATGAGAAAGAAAGGTTTTAAAATCAAATATGGAAACACTGATTCTTTATATCTCGTTTCTTCTAATTCATATTATGACTAATGCAATGTGACATACAATGATGGGAAAGGTATTATCTTAAAACTGGATTACTGAACTGAAATGATTAAGATTACAATGGACGTAATGGGCAAATTGCGCAATGCCGTGAACACATATATTAAAATAAAAAGCAGATTATTTTATCTGCAAATGGCTTATAAAAAAGTACTATTTCCGGTCTGTTTCATTGAAGTTGCGCATGAAAAAGTAGTGAACTTTAAGCCAAAGAACCTTTTCATCAGAGATCGATACTGTAAAGCAGGAGAAATCCCAACTCTTTAAGACAATAGAGGAACGGATTATGTGAAAAGCTATGGATATTAACAATAATCGAACACTTCATGAAATCATTGAAGACGTTCTTAGAGAAACCATAGCCAATTCCAAGCAATAGAGTTTTGACTAATTTATAGGAGCGGATGCGTGAAAGCCCTAAGTAAACAACCAATGTGTTCAGAATTTTATGAGACAAATGAGGAGGGAAAGAAAAGAGTATGAGAGGTTGATTCCTGAACCTGAAGGACATTTTAGTTACGTAGTGACCCACCCTGAGGAACTTTTTGATTTACGTGAGTAAAGCTCAATCCAAATAAGTATGATAAAATGAAATTTGTAGACGTAGCTAAAGAACTGGGAAAGGGAATAGATTTGTGCCATTACTTCAAAAAAACAATTGTTAGATCTGTGCTCGATTTATTATGTACGAAAAGAAGTATGAGCTTAGACCTGTGGATGGAATTATGAAACTCAGTGATATGGACAAGAAATATAATCAGATTGATGGTTACGCCCAAAAGAAGGCCAAATTATAGCTTGAATCATATATTAAGAAAATAATTGTAGTGAACAGGTTAACTTATGAAATGGTACGTTCTCGTGATAAAGCTTATCAGCATGCTTACAGAAATGCTCTTAAAGAAGTACGAGCTATGTTATTACAAAAAATAGGCATCGTATATGAGAAGTTCCATGGAGATTAGCTTTATTTTGAGGATTTTATGACAAGTAATCCTGCTGAAAGCTTATGAAGAAGGTTTGAAAAGTGTGCAGAGAAATACGTAGATAGGAAAAACCTCTCAGTAGATGGTGATATAAAGGAAAATATACTCTCTAATTCTACTTAGCATCTTAATAAACTTGCGAGGTATATCGCAGAATGTAATGAGTTCTTCCCCAAGCTGGTCTACCATATGCATTATAAGGAGCATAAATCTATTCCAAAAGAAATTGGTCATCTTTCAATTATACGAAAAAATGAAGTAATTAATGAGCGATCCAGGAATGGAAAACGCTCAAGAACATCAGAAATTTATGGAACAATCAACTTGTAACCATAAAGCAAAAATTCTTGAATAATTTTAAAAGACAAGAATGAAGGTCAAATTTATTCTGAAGTACTCTTAGCAGAAATTATCGCATCTCGCTAACATTTTTTCAGAAATTTTTATACATACATTTAAAATATTGCCTAGCTTCAATTTATATGTTGGAAGGATTGGAAAATTGAGGAAAAACCATTCCCAGAGAATGACCTCTGGTTAGAAGTCACGTGAATTTAATCTATCTCAACATCTGATTTAACGATCTGTGTCCAAGATTGGCAGATCCAGGTCAAAGATGACATTATATGTAAAATTCATGTGATTGAAATTTCTGAGATGGTCCGTCCCAGAAAAATTGAAACTAAAATTCTGATTTGAATAATCCAAACTGAAGGCCAGAGGTCAGAGCAGATTTATTTACCTACTTATTTGCACAAATATCCTGTTTTGATCAGCACATATCTGATAAATGAAAATAAATTGGCGGTATATGGAATTTCAATTAGACATATATCTTTTTCCTTGCAAATATCCCATTTTCTGTTATCATGTGCTCTCTGTTCTTTTAAATTAGCGACTCTATTCTCCCGATGATATAAACTATTGTGATGAAAGTGTTGAGGGCCATAATATTCAAATGCAAGTTGCAGGTTTTTATTATATCTATTGAACTGTAATCTGTCTAAAAAACTTGGTCTGTATGCTGGAAATTTTTCGATCAGCAAATCCTCAAATATGTATTGACAATTGCACTCTCTTGTATGATGATATAAAGTATACCATTCGAATTTCTTTATGATATACTTTAATAGATACTCCTACTAGTGAAGACAATTTTCGCAAGGTTAGAGATAAATTTCATGCCCGTCTATGGAACCTGTTCTTCTGAAACTATACATGCCACCCAAATTATTTTGGGCTGCTATAATTATAAGTAAAATCCCAAATTCAATTATTGCATCCCAAATTATTTTGGCACTTTACATAGTAAATTATATATAAACTGAATGAATTACGGCATCCCAAATTGTAATTATGGCATTCCAAAATAATTTGGGCAGCATATATATCTGAGACAATGTTCACCTCAGTAAAAAATTAAAAATTCGGAATTTGTACAGAAAATATTATTATATGAATTCTGTACAAATTCTGTACAATTAGTGACTGAAAATGTACTGAATATGTGCCAAATTATGAAATATTCCGTACTTATACAATTTCCATATTATATTAATTTTATACAGATTTTGTACAGATTTTATACAAATTTTGTACAAATTTTGTTTATAAAAAATTTAAATTTTTTCAATTAATTTATTAGTTTTTAATATAAAATAGATATAAAATATTACATATATTAAAGTAAATGAATTTATTTGATTTACATTCTAAAATTACTACAAATACTAATTCTAATAATTTATTAAATACATGTAGCTAAAGTTTATTATATATTAAATTAATAAATAAAAAAAAATAAAAAGAAAAATTTTGAAAGTTAATATTATTGTTAAAAGTATAAACAACTCTGTAAGTATCATTCAGAAGGCTATAAAATTTTATAAATAAATAGTTTTTTACCTGCTAAGTAACTTTATTTAAGTTTAAAAAGATAATTTCATTTAACTAAAGTGCAGAAATTGCATTCTAAAATTAAAAAATAAATATAGAAATTAGTAGTTTTAATTACAAAACATTTTTTAATTTCATAAGTATGTCTTAAAACATTTTTAACTTGAATAAATTGAGTAAAAAAAATTACTTTTTAATACATACAAGATATCACTAAAGTTTTTAAGAAATCTTTAAAAGAAAAAAAAAGTAAACAATAAACAAATAAATAAAAGAAATCATGTGCAACGGATATGAAGATCATTTACATTTTTGGTGATACCCGTTCCACAAAACTAAAAACGCGTCTGCCATATTGTGTAACATAAATATACTAAAAAGGAAATTTGATAATTCCGGCCAAAATTATGAACTTTAGTATACAAAAATTGTTAATTTACAAATTCAGTCATTAGTTATTTTTACCTGAATAAATTCCATACATTTTTTAATGATAAATTCTGTACAAAAATTGGTAATTTAAAAATACCGTACAAATTCAGTCATATTTCATACAATTCTTCTAATAAATGTATATAATAAATTATCTTAATGTACAGTATACATCACTACAAATTCTGTACATATTCCGTATGAAAATGTATAAAATCTGTACAAATAATGAACAATTACTTTTTATAGGGTCTTATTAATGCAGCTGTTATTAC
>QZLH01000777.1:10379-25849 GCA_003833135.1 Oehlia diaphana | reverse complement strand
TGATTGTGTTGATTCAATTATGCGTCATAAAGTACCATTAGAAAATGTAAGCTTTTAGAAATTATTTATCTGAATTCATTTAATTATTAATTTAACAAATAATTTCTTTTTTTTTTTGCCTTTTTATTTAGTTAAAATGTGAAAAACCTGAAACTCTTTCAACAGCAGTATTGTTAGTTCTACAATCACGTGCATTTTTTGATGATGTACGTGCATTAGCATTTACTTTACGTCCTATTAAACAATCAATTGCAGCGTTAGAATCTCAGTCTTGCACCCTTGCTGATTGTTTTCTTGGACTTGCAAGACTTGGAGCTGCGATTAAAAAATTACCTAATAATGATCACCGGGTTTTTCACCAGCAGTGCATTTCAGTTTTTAATCATCGTTACGCTGAATTTGCTGATCCAATATATTTATTGTGCTTTTTTTTACATCCGTATTATACTGGTAAGTTTGGATCAGATTACCTATAATTATTATAATAATAATTAGTAATTAAATTGAATACAATAGGTTTTTTTTTTTGAAAAAAAGCAGAGTATATTATAACGAAATAATTAAAATTACAATTTATTTATTAATAATTTAGTATTTAATAGAAAAAAAGCAGAGTATATTATAATGAAATAATTAAAATTACAATTTATTTATTAATAATTTAGTATTTAATAGTATATTATATAATTATATTATTTGAATTATGTATATTCTAATGATTATGGTAATATATGAAAATAATTACTAAATAGAAAAAAATTTAAATGCATATTTATTTTTCAAAAAAAAAAATAAATGAAACAAAAATTATTATGTAATATGAATTATTTAACGTGTAAATCATATGATTTATTATTTTTATTATTTACTAAATTTAATATATCAAATAAATATTTCAGAAATTTGCTAGGCACGAGGACTTTTTAGAGATTTATTAATGGTAGCGGATGAAATTTTTATGAAAATGGGAAAAAAAAATGCTGAACGTAAAGAATTAATGCACCAAATGAAACAATATCGTAAATGAGAAAAGCCTTTTGATATTGAAATAGGTGATACTGAAACTCCATATACTTGGTGGTTTTCTATTGAAGATAGCTTTCCTAAAGATGAAGATTACCTAGTTCAACTGGCGCTTAAACTCTTTTCCATCACACCTCATGTGGCTGGATGTGAGCGAGTATGGTCAAGTCTTGGTTGGATATATGGTAAAAGAAGGACACGTTTAGGCTTAAATAAAGTTGAAAATATGTATAAACTTTCAGCCTATTACCATGCAAATGCAAAAAAAGAATTGCCATATTATGGTACAGAAAAATCCACTGAAGAAATTCATCAAATATTAACTGATGTACATTTGAATCCCGACCAAGACCTTCTTGAATTGGAAGATGACCTATTTGATTATTACAATAATGAGGAGGAAATAGTAATTGGCGAAGAGGAAGAATTAGATATTGATAATGTTTTGAACTTGGATGCATTTGTTGGTACTTTGGGTGATATAATTGAAGATAGTATAGATAGTATAGGGGAAGAGATTCAAGATAATGATAGAGTAGATGTTCCTATAAATGGAAATAATGAAAATGATGATATTGAATGGGATCCAGCTGCCGAAGCTGATGAAATAATTAATACTATGTAAAATTGTGAATTGTAAATTGGAATTTAAAAATAAATTTTGTTATTTTGTCTTTTAAAACTAGACAAATATTATGAAAAATAAGTAAATACATGTTTCGCCAAGTTACGAAAGTTTTGGAAGTTTGGGCAAGTTTCGCCAAGTTTCGGAAATTCTGCCAGGTTTTGGAAGTTTCGCCAGTTTCAGAATTTTGTACCAATGCCATAACTAGTTTCGCCAGATTTTGGAAGTTTTACCAAGAATTTAGTTTCAGTTTCACCTGAAACACTAGAATGCATACAAAGAAGCAATAGTGGCCAAAAAAGCCGCAATTCGCATGGAACTTGCTATTAATGATAGAGGTTAGAACCAGAATTGGTTATCAGATTTATAACTGGGTTTAACTGATTCAAAATTTAAATAATTTATGATTCGGTTAACCGGTTATATTCAAACCGGTTTAAATTGATTAACCGGTTATATTCAACCAGTTTAAACCGATTAACTGGTTATATTCAAGCCGGTTTAAACCAATTAATCAAACCGATCAAAACTGATTTTTAATTTTTGTGAATGGTGACTAATGAGTAATGACTTAATGTTCAATATTTGTAATTAACTGACTATGATAACCCAATCTAAACATTTCCGGTTAATTGAAATTTTAACTGAATTTTTTTTATTCTGATGGATTAATACTAACAAAAAAAAGTATAATTTATCTTATTAATTGCACTTTATTTGTGGTCATTTCCGCTCTCATAGTTACCACAACTAAAATAATAATTGTTTTTATTTTTCAGTTTTTTAACATAAAAGCTGAAACTACCTTTTTAGTCTTTTTTTTTATTAATTTTTTTATCCCTTTTTTTATTATTATTGTTTTTTTAATCAATTTACCAAAATTTTTTTAACCCAAAAAATATTTATTTTTTTTTGGGTTAAGATTATAAGATTAAAACTATGTTCTACAGCTTTTTCGATATTTAGTAAGATTTTTTTTTAGTCAATGATATTGGTTTCTGACATAAAATTTTTTTTTTTTAATTTTTTTTAGTGAGAATTATTTTGATTTAGTAAGAACTTTTTTTGTTTATTGAGATTTTTTTTTCAATGTAGTGAGAACTTTTTTGATTTATTGAGATTGTTTTTTTTCAATATTATTTCCGACTAATTAATTTGAGTGAAAATTTTTTTTCTTAATATTAATGAATTTTTTTTTTAGTGAGATTGTTTTTAATTATATAGATACATAACCATATTAATAATTTGTAATTAAATCTATAATAAATTTTTTGATAAATCTATATAACTATAATGATAACTAAAAAAATTTGTCTGACGTTTAGATTTATAATTAAAATTCGTGATATGATCTATTTATTCGATTTGACTGTGTACATTTCAATCAACTAATAAATACAATTTCAGTTAATGAAATTTTACCTTAATCAGAATTATAATTTTTTAAACCGAAAAACCCTTTCTTTTGGTTTAGTTTTTTTTTAAACCAAAAAATTTTTCTCATTCTTTTCACGTTTAGGTTTAATTTTTTTCACTCTTTTTGGACCAAATTATTGTCCTTTTTTTTCAGTACTTATTTTTTTTTCAGATTCCTTTTTTTTCAGAAATTCCCTTTTTGAACTGATCTCTTTCTTTATCCATTTTCTTTCCCCAAACTTTTTTTAATTTTTTTTTTTTTCTTTCAATTTTTTCTTAATTATATTAATAATTATATTGGATTTATGGGGTAAATTTGCAGTCGGGTAGGTGTAATTTATTAACTTTTCCTTTACACCATTCTCTTTAAGTATAATAATAAAAAAAATAATAATAATAAATAATTATATTTACAAAATTATTATTTTTTTTAGGAAAATTGACCAACGTTGATAGTAAGATAAGATTTTTTCGATTAAATTAGACGCTGGATAAATAGTTTGATTTTTAAATTCATGAAAAACTTGTGACCAAATCTCATAGTATTCTTCGCTACGCTCAGAATAATGAGTTTAACTTTATATAGTATATGTTGTAACTCAGGGGTACAAAATCTGCATAATTCAGAATATTTCATAATCTGGTACAATAATATTTTCCAAACAAATACGTAATTCAGAATTCACTGCGCAAAAAATTGTTTTTTCCTGGCTCTAAGTGCTTTTTTTGTATTAATTCAGTTCGTTCTTTTTACGACTATGATTTTTCAATAAAGCGCGTTACTATTTAAAAAAAAAAAAAAAAAAAAAATTCACTGCGCATATTACTTTTTTTATTTTCTAAGAATTTATTATTATAATTTAAAAAAATAAATAAAAATAGAAAATGATTTCTTTTTTTACTTTAAATTTTTTGACAAAAAAATAAAGGCAAATCAAAAATGGAAAGTGATTTCCTTTTTAAAATCGAATCTTCTTTTTCTGAATTGCGTTATTCAGGTTTTTTTTTAGTTTTTTAGCCATTCAAAGTCTGAAGAACGTTACGTTTATTTTTCTGATCTGATGATATAACTGAAAAAATTAAGATATGCGGTCATTATCAGAAAATAAAAAAGAATGCCAGAAGATCTTCACTTTATTTCTATAATCGATTTGATGATCTATTAAAAAAAGAATCTTGACATATAATATTTATTTTTAGCCACAAATGTAATATAACTCTTTTTAGTATAATATACGTTCATTGTACATAATAAATGACAACTTTGTTTATTGATCATATGTGCGAAAAAAAATCTCCTTTTGTTAAAAATATCATACAGATACATTCTTTTTTTTTTATTTGAAATTGATTAAAATTGTATTCTACGGTAATATGATAATCTTGAATCAAATAATATTTATAATTTCAAGTTTGCAATTTACAAAGAAAAATTTAAGAAAAAAAAATGACTTCAGACGATAATACTGGAACTATACAGTCTACATCATCTACGCCATCCACAAGCTGAAAACGGATTGGCATTACACATAGTAACAAAAGCCATACCTCTTTCTTCTTTCGCACTGACGAATCAAATTTTAAAAGCGTGCCAATCAAAATCCATATCCATACAGTCATAAAGGTGGTAATACGTCAAACTTGATCGCTCACCTGCGTAACAAGCATGGCATAATCAAGGAAAACTATACCGAATATTTGGATGTTAATAATGAAGTACGATATTGCTAAATTAATAAAATATCATTTATATGACATAATTAAATGACTGGAATTTTCTTATTAGCCAAAAGTTGTATAAACAAGCACAAGCAATCATCCAAGTACATGTTCTCTGGAAAGGCAAGAACTATTATCACAAATGTTGATAAAATTTATTATTCATTTTGTCCTACCTTTATATGTTTTACAAAATAAGTCCTTCTGAGAGTTTATTTATACTTGTGAACTAGGATTTAAGATCTCATGTGAAAAAACAGCAAAAGGGTTAATTCACGAAGCCTATAATTGGTGTCATAATCAGCTTCAATCACTCCTTCTAAATAGTGTAACAGCTATTCACCTAACAACTGACCTATGGACATCAAAATCTCGACATAGTTATCTTGGTATCACAGCAACTTGGTTATTGTCAGATTTTAAATTTAAAGAAGTCTTACTCTCTTGTAATCATATTGAATATCCGCACACTGGTGAAGTTATTAGTGAGGAATTATTTCAAATAATTCATAGATGGCGTATTGATAATACAGTTTTTACCATAGTGACGGACAATGCTGCCAATATGCTGAAGGGGATAGAGCTATTGCACAATAATTATTTTAATATAATAAGACGTCAGCCATGTGCGGCTCATACACTGCAATTATCAGTGCAAGAAGGGCTAAAGCAGTGTAAGGAGATTTATTGCCGCATTAAAAATTTGCAAAATTTTTTTTGGCTCCCTAAACAAGCTTAATGACTACGTGAGGTACAAAACGAAATGAATCAGGACAATCAACATTCAGTAGTAAGTCCTCTGGATGTTTTAACAGATACAAGAACTAGGTTTAACTCTACGTATCTGGTATGATGGAAACGAGTTCTGAAACTATATAATGCAATGAGGTTTGTCTCAGCAGCTTTACTTTCTAAGCCGGATCATACTTCACAAAAGGAAGGGGAAAAGCTAGAGAAATTATATTTATCAGTCGAAGAGAAAGAGTAATTAATATTAACTTATTATTTTTATAATTATATTTATTAAACTATATCTTTAACGAAAATTTTTTGGTTTACGTATAGGTTTTTACAAGAAATGATGAAGTTGCTGGAACCAATTGAAAGAGTAACCCGACATTTATGTGGCGCTGAATATCCAACGCTTAGTCTTGTTTATCCGTATATAGAATTGCTCAAAAAGAAATTTGCCCCGAAAGATAATGAAAGTGTTCAAACTTACATAAATCTTATATATGGTGAAAGTTATGAAGACGATGATGATAGCGTTACAGATGATGACATTCCTACTGCTGGTGCTCATCAGCATTGGCAATATGCACATAGGCAGTTTTGTCAAAAAATGAAAAATACTCATGTTCAAGGACAGAATATCAGAAATCAAGTATGTTCTTTTAATACTGAATTGGACAACTTAGATCCAAATAGAGTAGAGTATTTGCCATCTATTTTTACTAACGGTTTGCTTCAGAAAGTTCATGCTGCAATTTATTTGTCAATGGATGAATTATGGGCAGTTCCAACAGACATTGCTTTAGTCGCTATATTTCTTGACCCTAGATTTAAACATTTTCATTGGTCAACAGAAGAAAATTGAAATGAGGCGCAGCGTCTAGTACTAATCTTATATGAGGAATTAAAACAAAGTTTAAATGCTCCAGGCATTGAAGAACCTTTAATTATGAATAAAAGCTATAAAGAAAATGATTTTTTTCTTGAATTAGAAGGCGGTTTACAAAAAAATCCTGAAGATAGCGAGGTAGCTTATTATACAAGATTAGATCCAATTGGAATTAAAAATGACCCATTGGAATGGTGGTCTAAAAATAAGGACATCTTTCCTGTTCTATCCCAATTGGCACGAAAATACCTTTCTATTTCGTCCACATCAGTGCCAAGCGAACGTTTATTTTCAGATGCTAGAAATCATATTTTGGCAAGAAGAACCCACTTATCACCTAATTTGGTGGATAAAATGTTATTTTTAAAGCGTAATAGTTTTCATTTTGAAATTTTCCCATCTAAAGAAGAGTAATTAAATATTTTTTTCTTAGTTTATAAATATGAATAATGAATAAATAATGAACAATTAATAAGTTCAAATTATATTATGAAAATTTAAGCGTTTAATAATTAATAAGCATAAAAAATTTAACAGCAGCATAATAATTAAGAAAAAAGCATGCGATACAGTATATAATGCGAATATTTCATGTAATATTTTATTATTAATATAATCATTTAATTGTTGCGATAACTTACAATAAAAATCGAGGTAATAAAAAAAAAAGCTGATGAATCAAAATCGGTTGCAACAAACTGGTTGCAATCAGTTTAAACTGATTGCAACAAACTGATTGCAACAAACTGGTTAACTGGTTTAAACCAATTGCAACAAACTGGTTAACCAGTTTAAACTGATTGCAACAAACTGGTTAACCAGTTTAAATCAGTTGTAGTAAAAACTGGTTAATCGAATTGCAAACTGATTATAATCATTTTAAACCCAGTTAGTAAAATTCAAATCGGTTCTAACCTCTAATTAATGAATTCATAAAAGAATGGAAAAATACTTCTGAAGAGAAAATTGATTATAATGACAACAAAAATCTGGAAAAAAAGAAGTGTTTTAGTACAGTGTAAATAAATATGTTCATAACTGGTTTATTATTTTCAAATTCTTTTCTCTAGTAACTATTATCCTACTTTTTTTACAATTAGAATACCTTGGTTAAATCATGCAATAATCTTTTTCAAACTGACAAAAATCCTACAGATGAAAGTATGCAGAAAACAATTTATACAACTTTAGTTAATAAACATCCAAATGAAGTTGAAAAAATAGAAAAGACTAAAGATGGATAGTTCAGGTATTGGACTGAAGTATTGCAATCACTTGTAACTTATTTCTATCATACTTGATTATGATTATAGATTATTTACATCAAGAAACTATAATATAAAAATTTTATTATTACAGGCTCGTTATGAATTTCATATTAAATGCGCCAATTATGTTCAAAAAATTAAAAATGCAATAATGAATGTATTTGGCAAAATATTTATCGGGGATTATCCAGGTTATAAGGCATTACCTTCAGAAGTATTAGCCTGAAAAACTTCTAAAAATGCAAGATGGGCGTATAAAAATCTTTGGAATAGCGTAGATAAAGTGGCAATGATCCTTGTGATACTTATATTAGCCATATCATTAAAGAAGTTCCGAAATTTAATGAACGTTGTAACCCTTAAAATCAGGTTAATCACGTGATCAGAAGAATAATTAACTGAAAAATAAATGAAATACCGAAAGAAATACAGATAAATATTTAACTGATGGATAAACATTTAGCCGAAGGAATAATATTTAACCAGAATAATTAGAAGAAATGATAGAACATAGTTACATAATATTATTTATAGTTATTTATTTTTAGATTAGTTTTTATTTATAGAATAGCTCATTTTATTTTTAGATTAGTTTTATTTATAGTTTTATTTATAGTTTTATTTAGTTAGTTGTTAGAAGAAATAAGTGGCATAGCAAGAGAATAGGTAAAAATAGTTTCTTATAGTTCTAATAAGATCTTTGAAAGAAAGTTAGAATATAGGAGAATAATTTTTATTAAATTGTTATAAATAGGTATGGGATTCGAGAGGAATTCTGCAGTCTTGAACTTTGCAGTTCCTTGACTCAAATAAAATTTTTATTAATTATTAAAAGTTATTTTGAACATACTCATGGTTCACCTGAGAGTTAATTAATAATAAGTCCAGATTAGTGCTCTGAACGAGTTGGGTCAACTCGCGAGTCGAGTTGAGTCGAATTCGAGTCAAATATTTTTCTGACACGTGACAATGATTCAAGTCATGAGTCGATCCCGATTTGAGTCGATTCCGAGTTTAAATTAATACTCAACTCGACTCGAGTTAACTTGCGTCGGCTTGCTTTAATCCTACAAAAAGAAAAGAAACATTAGAACGTTTCTTAATTACAATAAATATACCCACTGACTTGCACACACCCTTTACCTCTATATCCGATCACCATCCCGAAAGAAGAAACTGTTCCTAAAAAAAATAAGAATAAGGTAAGTAGAAAACAATAATAAAACTAAAAAAAAAACGAAAAAAAAGAAATACTAACCTTTCGTATTCTTAGTAGCCTACCCACCGAAATCGCAGTTCCGAAAGAAGAGACCATTCCTAAAGAAATAAGAATATTGTAAGTAAAGAAAAAAATAATAAAATTAAAAAAAGAAAACGAAAAAAAAGAAATACTAACCTTTCATATTTTTAGTAGCCCATCCACCAAAATCGCAGTTCTGAAAGAAGAGACCATTTCTAAAGAAATAAGAATATTGTAAGTAAAGAAAAAAATAATAAAATTAAAAAAAGAAAACGAAAAAAAAAGAAATACTAACCTTTCGTATTTTTAGTAGTCCATCCACCGAAATCACAGTTCAGACCTTTCCTAAAGAATAAGAATATTGTAAGTAAAAAAAAAGATAATAAAATTAAAAAAAGAAAACGAAAAAAAAGAAATACTAACCTTTCGTATTTTTAGTAGCCCACCCACCAAAATCGCAGTTCAGACCTTTCCTAAAGAATAAGAATATTGTAAGTAAAAAAAAAGATAATAAAATTAAAAAAAATGAAAAAAAAAGAAAATATATTAATCTTCTGTACTCTTGCATTTCTAGAAGTCTCATCTTTTGTTATTGAAGAAGGCGTTCCTGGAAGAAAACAAAATAATTAAAAAAAAAAGATCAGATAATCAAATCTGATCATTCAATTCTAGTCGATTCGAGTCGATCTTTTCCCAATTCGAGTCGATTATGAATCAATTTTTTTTTCGAGTCGATTCGAGTCGATTCGAAAAATTTTATAATATTGACTCAACTCGAATTGACCCGATTTTTCTGAGTCGAGTACGATTTAGCCCTTAACTCGACTTGAATCGACTCGTTCGAAGCACTAGTCCAGATAAAATAAAATATGGAGAAACTCTCCAAATATGAAAATAATAAAATAGTAATAAAATATGGAGAACTATCGCAGTTTTTAAGAAGAAATGATGTAATAATGAAAATCTAAACTAAGCGAAAATAAAGTACAATAAGAAAAGTTAAAGAAATACTAGTTTATCCATGGGTGACAGACGTGGGTGACAACGTACTAGTAATAACTGTTTGTTTATTATAACTATTGTAAATTTAATATTTAATTCTAACATTCAGACTATAGTACTATCTGGTGAATCAATAATTAAATGTATGGCTGAAAAAGCCAAAGCTAATGAGGATATGGAATTACAACAGAAATCTAATGAATTAGACGATGAGGAAGCTGAGAATGAAAATGTTAAAAATGATGAAATTGCCAAAGATAGGAATGCCAATAATGAAAATGCCAATGATAAAAATGCTGATGATGAAAATGCTGATGATGAAAATGCTGAGAATGTAGATATATAATTAACGTATATTGGTAATTTTAGTCATTATTTATTAAATACTTATTGAATATGCACTAAAAAAAATAAATGATAGCAAAGACGAGATAAGAGTATTTGGCAAACTTTATGAAGGCAACTGGTAGCTAGAAATGGAGACGAGTCTTCCATCCTTAAATTGGCTATTATCCATCATTTTATATTTGGATGCGACAATATTTGATAGGCTTGATAAGACGTCAGGCCATCCGGTATTTTTAACATTTGGTAACTTTCCAAACTTGGTTCAAAATTTACCAGAAGCTAAAATTCTTCTAGGATTTTTATATAAAGTCCAAGACACCAGTATTAGAAGTACTGAATATTTTTGAAATTTGCAATATGAAATTTACCACAAGTACTTTAAAATTATGCTTCAACCTCTATTGAAAAAGCCAGATGCATTATTTTTTGAGATTAATAGACGTCAAATGACTTTCGCTGCAAAAATTTTCTTTTTTCTTGCAGATATGCTCAAAGCCGATGATGTGACTGCAACATATAAGGGAGCAAAATGTAAAATGCCATGCCATTCCTATATGGTTTTACAAAATGACTTAAACAATATGAGTCTTAGATTAGAAGATATGGCCCCTAGAACTCACAAAAATATGCAGCAAGTAATCAGTGACAGCCAAGAAAAGGAGTATTCAGTACATTCTGTTAAGAATGCTTTTTGGAAATTTTCGTAAATATCTATTTTTTGCAACTAATTCTAAGATGTAAGTTTTTTTATGCACATATATAAATTTTTACAGAAATCTGAATATTTACGACACCTGCATTTCTGACCGAATGCATCATATCGACCTTGGACTCTTCAAATACTAATTGGAATTTACACAAGATATTTTGAAGATAGTTGGAAGAACAGAACTACAAAAAGAATTCAATGAACAGCTTCGAAAAATTCCTCACTTTTCAGTTTTAAACTCTACCATAAATTAGGACATTTACATATACTTACTGCGTTAGATTATCGTAACATAATAAAAATTGGCCTTTTTGCTTTGGATGAAATTTTTGAAGGGAATGAAATAATATGCAAAGAACTCTGCATGCAAAGTTTAGTAGAATGTATATAATGAGCAGAAAGGAGTCATATTTTGAAAAAGATTTGAAAATTTTTGAAGTAAGTCAAAGATTATCAATTTTTTCTTTTTAAAGATTATCATTTATGATATTTAACTAAAATGGAACTTGATCATTGATTGGTGCACCAACTTTAAAATGATATTCTCCCCATTATCTATTATGGATTGCAATTTTCTGAAGCTACATAGTTGGCAGTATTATACAGGTAATCATTTTTTAACGTTATACAACATAGTATCAAAAATCAATATTTTTTTTTATCCAGACTTCATGAGAATCGACTTTATTTTATCAATTTTGATGCCATAGTATAACCTAATTTATTTGATTATATTCAGTACTCGCCATTAGAAAATATAGTACATTGAACAGGTTATTGATAGAAACATATGAAACACTGCATAAGTCATATGTAAAAAACCCATATCAATCATCAAATAGGAAAAATGTGATGCAACAACTAGTGAACGCTGTTAGTTGAAAATTTTGATTTTCTTTAAAATAAATATAAAAAAATGTAAATTAATTATAAAATTATAAATTTTACAGGTAAAACGTAAAGAATTGACCCTTCAGATAGAAAATTTGTTCACTATAAAGCTGAAGGCTTTGGTAAAGTACTTTGGAAGTTATCATTAGATTGCATTGATCAAAAATTAGAATCATGGAAAAAAAATGAAAATAAACTACATTCAAATTTTATTGAAGGTTTATCGCAAATAATTACAACATTGGATATTTTCTTGGACATATCTTCACAAGAGTCTGAAAATGACAAATTTTACATTAAAATTTATGATTCAGTACACCTGGAAAATGGACAAATTTTAAGAATAATAGGAGAATTTCAGGGTAAAGAATGGTTTGCTAATATTGCGGTGATACCTGCAGAAAATCAAGATCAATATAGCTCTAATAAAGGAGTCTGGTACGGAAAAGTAAGTAAATGAAGAAAATTAGAAAAATGTGAATTTTTGGTTTTACTCAGTTTTTAGGAAAGTTACAAATAATATGTCCTTGTATTTTAAGGCACAGTAAATTTAGTTAGTTAAAAACCAATAAATGGCAAAGTTTGGACTTTATTCTATCTTTTCTAAGACCCAAATTTACCAATCTTCAACCTTTAACCAATTCTGCTACTCTGCAAAAAATAATCCTTTTACTTTTCAAAATTTTCTAAAGACCGACCAAAAACTGCCAGAATTGACTAACCATTAACAATTTTTTTTATTTTTAAAAGCTATTACTGTTGTTTAAATTCTTTTAAGGGCCACTTAAAGAGCCATACGAACTTGCTCTTGTTTGCTGGTATGATATTAAAATAACAGAATCTGAACTTTACGGTTGTCCATAACTTTATTAGAAGTACATATTATTCTGAAGTTCGGTAAAAAAAATTATTATTTATTAAATAAATATATGTTTTAATAAAATTTGAAAAATTTTAATTAAATTCAAAAACTTTAAAATTAATTAAATTTTAAAACAATAAAATTTTAAACTTTAAATAAAGTCTGAAAGTTTAACTTTTAGTAAAACAGCAAATTGTGATTGGTTGATTGATTATTCTTTTGTAAAGTTTTTTCAGAATTCTGCAATTTCATTAAAGCTCTGAACGGTTCCGGTTCTATCCAAAAACTGAACTGAAATTGAACTGAAAATCCATTTCAGTTCTAAAAAATTTTAATCCAAAATTTCTGGTTCAGTTCTGGTTCCGGTTCAGTTTATTTAATAATCCAATTTGGGAACTGAACCGGGAACTGGTGAAACTGATGAAAAAATTTTTTTTTTTTTTAAAAAAAAAAAAAATATTCTCTACTCTTTCCCTTCGGTGGACGGAAAGCCAAAAGAAAGGCTTTTTTTTTACTTTCTTTTACCAATTCTGTCTTTCCTAGGTGGCCGACACGAAGCTATAGCTTTTCCTAAGTATCCAAGGACACAAGAGAAGTTCTCACCACCAGAGACTGGCCGATTGTAATTAGTGCAATTAAGGTTCAGTTGTTTTTCACTTTAACGTTTTGTTTCTTACTAAAAGTATTTTTATTCACATTTTTATTTTTACGCGAACAGTTATTAGCTACAATTAACTTATAACTTCACTACCAGAGACTGACACAAAGCTTTAGTTGGTTCTTGAAGCACGGTAGGCTTAAATATTTTTTTTTTTTGTTTTATTTCTTGTTCTCCTTTGCTAACGTACATTCTTTTCTTCTTTTAGGTCTCAGTTTCTTTGCAGTTCTTCACAGAAATATAGTTGTTTTGAACAGAACCTAAGTGAAGAAGATTTTTTGAGCGAGTGTAAAGAATCGAAGAGTGTGTCTTTAAGTTTTAGTTCTTTGGTTCTCTATGCACGGAAAGGTAGGCTTTAACTTTTTTTTTGTTTTATTGCTTGTTCCCTTGCTAATATACGTTTTTTTCTTCTTTTTAGGTCTCAATCTTTGCGATTCTTCACAGTCATGTCGGAAACTTACTGAAAATCTAAAAAAAAAGAGGAGAAAACAAAATCAGCAAAGATAGTGGAAAGGAAACCAAAAAGAGAATCAAAAAGTAAGAAAACTTGCCTTTCAACAAGAACTGAAACCTGAAGGAAAGGGACGTATGAAATTAGACGAGAAAGAAAATTTTTTTTTTATTATTATTAAAGACTGGTGTTTCTCCTTTTCATTCTTCCTTTAGGTTCTTGGTTCCTTGCAGCTCTTCGTAAAAGGCAGGTGTCATATATCTTTTTTTTTTGTTTTTTTTTTCATTCATTCTCCTTTGCTAATTTCGTCCACTTTTTATTTAGGTATTCAGTTCTTTGCAGTTTTTTATGGGCAGGCAATGGTTAGAATCATTCTTTTTGCTTCTTCCATCCTTCATTCCTTGCTAATTTCGTTCTTTTCTTCTTTAGGTTTTCGGTTCTTGTTACTCTTCGTGAAAAGGTATGTATTTAGAAAGTTTTTTGTTGTTTTTTCCGTTTCTTTCATATTCTTTTGCTAATTTCATTTTTTTTCAGGTATTCTGTTCTTTGCGAGTAAGAAAATTTCATAACACAGAATAATTTGGGGAAGATAAAGATAAAGGGAAGTTTTAAGGCAGATGACGTATTAGTAGAAAAGTAGTGGAAGTTATAAATGATTTGAGATCAGAAAATCAATCAACTCCCACGCAATAAAGTATCGATACGGAATCGGAGGAGAAAGTCACAAGAACAGTCTTAGGTTTATATAAAGGATAAGATAATACGATTAATGAAGAAGGTAAACTGAGAGAGGATAAATTAATATTTTTTCTTTTATTTTACATGTATTATTGTTTGAATCTATAGTGTAGTTTAAAAGGTCAATAGATTAGTTAGGTTAATAGTTTTAAATTAGACTTAGGCGAAATTCACAAAAAGTAGGGAAATAAAATAAAAAAAAAATAGAACTAAAATAAAATAAAAATGAAATTTACAATTAAGTTGTGAAGTTGTTGCCACAGATATTTATTATTTTAAAAAATCTTTTCAAAATTAAGCATCATGTGATCGTAAGAAAAATTCGGATGAATTTTTCTTAATTTACAATTATAAGTTGTCGCAGAAGCTTATATAGTATATAAAAAAATAATTAATAATTTACCAAGATACAACTATGCAATAAATGCTAATAATTTACCATAAAAATACATTTTTTAAATACTAAGTTAATTTGAATTTTTATATTTTATCCATGCTTTTAAACACATAAGTTTTCAAATTGTTTCTGGATCTAAGCTGCATTGTCTTTGTGTAATGAGATCTGTACTACCAGAAAATACTTGTTCAACTGGAACACTTGTGCCTATTTAAAATAGCAAATTAATGATTATATTGTAAATTATTATTAAATAATTAAAGTTAAATATACCAGGAATTGCTAAAAAATTTCTAGCCATTTTTGACAAATTCAGAAATTTATTTTCATGAACCTATAAAAAAATTAAAAATTTAATATTTGATATAAACTTCCAAATAACTGATATAATAAATAATATCATGTATTTGATATTTACCTTCCAAAATGCTAAAATATCCATGTTAAAATTTGCTGGTGGCTCATTAAGATATGCTTCAAATTCATTAGAATAAGAAGTTTT
>QZLH01000776.1:42674-60404 GCA_003833135.1 Oehlia diaphana | reverse complement strand
GCTAGGTGGGAATATATTACCTCATTTGTCTAACACAATTATAACGTAAACAATATTTAACGTGTAATCAATATGTATTCAGATTTAATTATCATCCGGATCTAATTCAGGTCAAACTCGAGTCAAGGAAATGAATGACCCGACCCGACGGGTCGGGTCATGCAGGGCACGGATTATTAAAATTATTAATACCGACCTGATTTAAAATTCACTTGGATTGAATTATCCAGATTAGACCCGAATTATGCGGAGCACTAGTTATTCTTCTATGTTTATAATTTTAACGAATTTCTTTATTACAAATGAAATTATAAAATAGCCTGAATGATGAAAACAATGAATGAATTGGTTATCGTAGGCCAATTAAATTTAAATGATCCATTTATCTAATAATAGTAAAAGACATCCTTTCTATAGTGAAAATTATCTATTTCCTTTTTGACCATTAAGAGCTGCAGCGCAGTTTCTGGATTTATTACTCCCTATTAGGGATGGCAACGGTCATGGTTATTAACCGGTCATGACCGGTTATGACTGTGACTGATATCAGTCGGTCAAAGGCTTCTGACCAACCGTTTAACCGACCAGTTTGACCAACCGTTTGACCAACCATTTAACCGACCATTTGACCGACCATTTAACTGACCGTTTAACTAACCGTTAACTGACCATTTAATCCATTTAATCATTTAACACTTTTTTTACAAACTTAATCAATAAAAAAAGTTGTTACGACATTTCTTTAGTGGATTTAATCAAAAAAAAACACTTTAACATTTTTTCTTAATTAAATTCATTAATAAAAAAACGGTTAAACGGTCAGTCAAACGGTCAGTTAAACGGTCAGAAAAATGGTCAGCCAAAACGGTCGGTCGGTCAAAGACCCTTAACCGGTTATGACCAACCAATAACTGACCGTGACCGACCATTGCCATCCCTACTCCCTATAAAAAAACTGGATACGTTTTTTATAAAGTTTTTATAAGATTTTTTTTCCTTAGAAACAACGTATCATGAGAGGATACGGGAAAATGCACAATTCCGTATTACAAAAACGTATCATTTGCACGATTTTATCACGGAATTTACACTGTTTTGTTACTGAATTTACAATGTTTAGTCACAAAATTTATAATGATTTAGTCACTGAATTTTACTGCTTAAATTACTATTATTTAAGTACTTTTTTAAAAAATAAAAATAAAATACAAATACAAATATGAAACATTCCCTCCCAAAAATCTTTATTAAAACAAAAATGCCATGCATACCAACGTTTCTATAAGACATTTGAAGTAGTTCTAAAGAAAAACCTGGTCTTACAAAATATACAAAAAAGAAATGTTAATATGTTACTTTAATGCAAATAAAAACCCAATTTAAAAGTCCAACTTCCCTTATAGAATTAGATCTAAATCCAGGTTCGACTTTTCAAGAGACTAACGACCTGAAAAACAAAATAAAAAGAAATGTAAAGAGCGTTACATCTACTCAAACTCCTTCCTATAAAGTACTTTCAGCATCCCAGGCTCATATAAGTCTCCAAAAGTCCAGCAACCTAAAAAAAGAAGAAATGTTACTACATTTCTAATTAATATCAATTCCCTCTATTTAATACATACAGAAAGTCTGGGTCCCCAAGAGGTAACATTCCTATAAAAAAGAAGCTCAGTGTCATAAAAAAAGAAGTCCTAGCGTCCTACACGTCATCCTACAAGAAAGAAATCAAACCGCCCTACAAAAAAAAGAGGGAAACCAAAAAATCCTAAAAATTATAAAAATTTTTAAAAAACTTCTAATAAGGAGGAAGACAATAACAATAAGGTGCAAATAAATGAGAAAATTTTTTTAAAAAAAAAAACCAAAGGGAACGAAGTGATATAAAAAAAAATAATAATTTTTTAAAAAAGAGGGAATGAGATGGAATCTATAAGAAAAAAAAATTATTTTTTTAAAACAAAAGCACGAAGTGGAATAAAAAAAAAAAAGAAGTGGGGAAATAGAAAAGAAAAAGGGAATAATAAAAAAAAGATCGGTGATCTAAATATATAAAAAACGTATCACAATAAACAATCACGTGGTCACATGTTATGATACGGAAAGTATAATCCGTACATTAAAAAATAAATTGGAGAAGCCCCAAAACTATGTTATAATTATTGATTATTGCGTTAAACAAAGTAAATAAGATTGAAGAAATTTAAAAACCTTACAAAAGAAGCAATACATTAAGCTTTCTAAATTTAATGCAAAATTTACCATAAATAATGTTCCCTGTAAATTGGAATACGACTTATCGAGTTTTACTTTAGAAAATTTTACAGAAGCTTGTCGTTATTACTACACAATTTTACCTTTCTCAAGCGATAATTCTGAATCATTTAGCTGAAATATGAAATACGAAACATTACTATTCTTTCTCATTGACATTCGAACTACCTTTACAAAATTTAATAATTAGTAAAATCTTGACGAAAATTTTAACTTTTTTACTTCGTTTTATTTTGTAAATTTTTTAATTTTTCATTATATTTTAATTAAACGACTTTTTAAAGAAATTGGTTTTCGCAAAAAATAAAAAAAATGAGAGATTTAGCAATTTTGACTTGTTTGTAACCATTAATTTATCTTTGGTATAATAGGTATTCTTGTTTCTAATTTTCTTTTTTTAGTTAATTCCATCGAATTTTTCGTTATCGTACTGATTCTTTATTGATAGAGAACGATTGTTATTCACGTGATTTTAGGGTCGCCAATGATATTTCTAAAAAAATAATAATATAAAAAAAAAATTATATATATAGTACAATTGCAAAAAAAAAAATTGCGTAAATAATAATAATAATATATAAAATTACATGCGGTGTTAAGTTCAATATTAGCCAGGCTTTATTTCTATTCTTATTTTAAAGTAATTTCGTGAAAAAATGATAATCCACGGATGCCCAAAAAAAAGTTAAGTCTTGACTATTTTTGTTTAAACGGTACTATTGTGAACTACATACTTTTTATAATACCATTATGCATACACATAAACCTTATCCATATTCGGATTGACCATGATTTCATTTGTAAAAATCAACCTGTCGCACAAACTTTATAATATAATAAAAAGAATAATAAATAAAAATTAACTCTGTCCTCATACTTGCTTTTTTTCACCTTCTAGAATAGTCTTTTTGGCGTCCGGGATTTGAAACACATGCGCGTGATAGATTAAAATAGTAAATTTATTTGCCTTGTATGATAAAATTTATCTTGCAAAATCGTTATACTAAAAAAAATTTCGTTATAAAAAGGGTTATTTTGTATGTGCGGTGATGTCTACGCAGTAGCAATGAAATGTCTTCTAAATATTAGATTAGAAAGGATCCATGCGGTTTAAAATTTTTCAGAAGTTCTTTTCTAGCTGAAAAAATCGTCATATAAAATGTGAAAAAATTTGTTTTACTTAAGAAAATGACGAAAATCCTAAACATCTATCAAAGATTAAATATTGGAGAATTTCATCTTTCATAGAAGTTTATTCCATTAAAATAACTGCCTTCGAAAGAACTGTTTGTAAATTGTATTAATTCGAGAGATTCAATGAATAATATCAGCGTTACGAATATATTTATAATAAACGGTTTTTTCTGTGAGGTTGTTATTCCAAATTTAATTCGTTGCTGGATTATGTCATTATTAAATTACAACTTATGAACTTCATTCTCTACGTTTCGTCTTATTAAATCATTTCCGACTTAAGTATTTGCATAGCGCCATTATGAGAAGGTGGAAGTATTCCAAGATAAAAATCTCTCAACAGTGTAAGACCCACGCCCATAGTAAACTACGTTGCCACCGTGGTCTCAACAAAAATGATATATTTTATTAACAGTATAAAAGTTCAACAAATATATAATACTCGGTTATAATAATATTTCCTAATAAGTTAATTTTATCATAACCCGTTAAATTCCTAATTATCGATCGTATAAATTTAGCCCTTTTTACAGTATAATAAATGATTTTCATCAAAATGAATTTTAAGTTCATAAAAATATTTTATTTCTGCATTTTGAATTCCGCCATTTTTTAATTCTCCTGAAATTTGATCTTAATATTCTGGCGTCCTGATTAAGTTCCCCTTCAGAAAATAATGTTTCTAACCTTTCATCATTATAATCTTTTCAAAATTCACAATTTTTGATCTTCAATCCTATTCCTTATTATAGTAATACTTCGAACTTAGATTCTGATTCCCAAGTCTAAAAATAAATATGAACACAAGAACTATGTAATACTAAACATTACATTTATACTCGTGATCCGGGAGTTGACAAGTCATAATATCAAATATAAATTTATACACTAACACTAAATAACTGCCCCTATGACACCCGAAAATCTGCCCAAAAAATTCCGCACAGGGCCGGCACTATGCAGTAACACGTGAATAACTGTGACAACTAACTGCGTGACAAATAGGATTTTGACTAACCGAAAAAAACCAAGTCCCTCAGATACTTATAGAAAATGGAAACACAGAGGGACGTGACACGTGTGATGCATAAATTTACTATTGCGGAATTTTTTCGGGTGTCACTGGGGTTAATAACACTAAATATAGTACTGCGCCTCACAATTAAGGTAAGTCACGGGCATTACAACAGTGACGATCTTCATAAAGAAATTTTTATCTTAAAAAATATGTTAAATGTGCGACATACTGTACATTAAATACATTAAATAAATAAAAAAATGTTAAATTGTGCGACATACATATGTTAAATGTGCGACATACATAAATAAATAATAAATGTTATAATTTTGTTATAGTGCGATAGACAATAGGAACATACCGTATATGATATGAAAACAATGAATGAGACTACTGACCAATTAACGAGGAAAAAGAATAAATTGGCGTATTATTTCCTTTTATATTTATATTTTTTTGCCATTAATTTGATTATCTTGTGTAAAGGGATTTATCCAATTTGTTGTACTGTTTTTTCGAGATATAAAAAATGCGCATAATACTTATTTTTTCTGTCAAAAAAAAAAAAAAAAAAAAAAAAAAAAAAAATCAAAATCAAAATCAAAAAACCTTCAAGTAAAAAAATTAATTCGACTTTATATCTTAAATTTCCCAAATTACCTATATTAATTATTATTCATTTTTTTACTTATTATTACCATCTGAATTTTGAACAACATGAATTCAAATAACCAAAATGCACAAGATTATTGTAATTTACAAACGGATCAAACTGTAAATAGCCCTTTTCCTCAACAAATTCCTAATAATAATAATAACAATGAAAACATCCAACATACTTTAATTAACAATGTTGGAGTATCTAATACGAATTTAAACACCTTGCACATTAATAATATTAATTCTACGACTCTTGCGCCTCATAATATTATTTTTGAGTTTTATTATCATTTACCAAATGATGCTCGTATCTATCGGGTTACTTATTCTGAATTAAATCCATCAGAAAATGTTCAACTCTTAAATAATGGAATTAATCGTATTCCTGATTACCTATTGCCGCATCATTATAATGTACAATCTCAAATTCAACAACAGAATCCAACATCCTATTGTTTATCAACAAAATAGCATTCAACAACAATCTTTCGAAACTACTCAACCTATTCCCCAAGTATACTCAAATAGTGACACCTATAATGCAGCAGTAAACGGAACTGTTTCTTATGATATGCAAGATATGGGAGATACAGGATTCCAGAATTCTTCCTAAGGACTTAGAGACTCATTATTACATTTAATTGTTTGGTAAATTAAAAGTTAATTTATTTTTTTTTTTAAAGTTCGACAATAAAAGTTAAGATGACGAAATGATAACTCATTTTTATTATTTACATAATTGTTAAATTTGTTTAGATTAAATGATTAGCGCCTTTTCCACGTTTTTCTCTATAAAGAATGATTTTCTTGTTCAAGATTTATTTAATTTCATTTTATTATTTTTATATTTTTATTATTTTTATTTTATCTAAAAAGTTTTATGAAGCCACAGTTGCTCTATAGGATATATTGGGTTATTTTTAATTTTATTCTTATTTTATTTTAAGGATTTGGATTTGTATAAGATTAGTATTTTTTTTTTTCTTATTATCGATATATTTTATTTTATTTATTCTATGTTTATATATTATTACATCGTAGTTTTCTTCTTTCATCTTATTTTATCAATTCGATAGTATACATATGGTTGATTACATATCAGTGGGTAAGTGACATAGTTAGTATAGTTAGTATATGAATTTTATATCGTATATGGAATCATATCAATAAACATGTCACGTTTACTATTAAAAAAAAAAAGTTTTTTTTGTATGATTAGAACGAAATTCATTAGAATGCTATCCATTCTAAAAAAAAAAAAATTTATATAACCTTCGAAATTTTCTTTTCTTTTTTTTTTTTATTTTCTAATACCCGTACAAACGTGTTTAAAAATGGCGTATCAACATAAAAATTTCAATATAATTAATTGTGTTTTATTTGTTTTAAGACTACTACTGATTTGTAAAGGTAAAATTCGGGAGATACAATTATATTTAACTGTTAATACTTCCTGAAAAATAGTATATGATCGTTATTTGAGATAAAAGCTTTTTTCTTTCTTTTGTTTCAAAATATTAAAATAAATACAGTACATCCAAAATTTTTTCAACTACTTACGGAATCCTCGTCACGTCCTGATGCTCTACTCCTTATTAGTATTACTATCTACAGCAAACTAATCAATTAAGCAAATACAGTACTTTCAAAATACAACATAAATCTTCGTTACTGACAATAGTTACTGCTGACAATAGATATTTAGTGATGTGTTTCTTTTTTTCTTTCTTACCTATTCCTTTTCCCGTCATCTCTACTCTACTTTCCCTTATATCCTTCTTCCTCTTTTTGTACTGGCTCTCCCTCCAGCTTTTTAGTACCATTTCCCGGTTTTGCTTTCTTTCTTCGTAAATGAGGTTAGACCCAGTTAAATCCTGACTGACTAGTGCTGGTAGCCTCTTGTAATTCTTGGAACACAACTATCTTTTCTGTTTGTCCTGGCGGGGAAAGTTTAAAAATGATTTTATTTAGCCATCATCCAACGTCCATCGACATCCACTAGCGATGTTTGGAATTTTTGCAATCAATTAGCATTAAAAATAACCAACTAATACGAAATTAATAAAAATAAAATCATAATTACCAAGAATAGGTACATCTAAATAAACTAAAAGGTTGGTTACAGCGATAATAAATTATATATACTTGTTTTTTCATCGAAGGTTCAACTAATATGCTATTTCTTGAGCGATGGGAATGTCATACGATGATCCCAGTATATCTTCAACATTTTGGTTCAGTTATTCTTCTCCCTAGATTCTTACTATTCCCCAAATTCTATTACTTTTTTTTGAGATAGGATTTGTGGCTACATTTTATATGAGGAAGTATTACCTCGTACAACCAACTGTGCAAGACTGTTGGTTCATGAGGAATTCTCCATCTGAGAAGGTACACACATTCCGAGAGGTGTTAAATCCCCAATTTTTTTAATTTACAAAGTAGTGATTATCTGGTAGTTAACTGAACAGAGGGTACAAACGCAATTCTCTTAGGTGATTAGTTCATCAAATATTCCCGTTTTGTCTTATCATGTGACTCAACTATCGAAATGATATCCCAACTTAGTGTCCAATACGGGAACGTATCTTCTACATACACTGTTTTGACAACAGTTTCTTCCAGTATGTCGGTTATTTATTTAGAAAAAGGACATAGTATTTGTAAGGTGAAAAAAAGACCCTAAATTTCCGTAAAAGGTCGCAAAATTTCCCTATATTCATTAATTGTTTTGAAATTTTTTGAAAGCCGATATATCCGTTTTTATGTAAATCTATATTTTCTTTATTTTAAAGTTGATGTGTCAAGAATAATGTGAAAATTTATGAAAATTTACAACAAATTAAATCTTTACTGCGGAATTACAATATAAATTGCAAAAATTCGGGAAAGAGTTATTTATTTGTTTGTAGGTCAACATTCTGTAATATATAATTTACTACAGATTACAGGAGGACAATCAAATATAAATTAGGCTTAGTGAAAGTTACTTTATTACACAATTTATTTACATAAAATCTATTTTTAGTTAAAATCTTCAGTTTGTGGCAGAAAAAAATTTTTTTTTTCTGAAGACTCTCAATGAGATATTCAGCTTTCAGATATGAATAGTTACTACTAAATTTTCTGTAAGAAAAAAGGCCGAAAATTTTTTATATGAAATGCAAATTTTTACTTTGAATAATATTCGATTAGAAAATTTACAAAAAAATTAGTAAGTTTTAATAATTCTTTTTATTATCATAATTGGATTTTAAAAAAACATGAATTCGAATAATCAAACTGCACAGGACTATTCTAGTTTTACCAATACTGTAGATCAAACTAGAAAGGTAGATTCGCATCTTTACAAATTCTTGATATTCAACAATTTCAACATGACTCAATTCTAAACGCCTTATACATAAATAGTACTAATACCGTAACTCTCGTACCTTAAAACCTTACATTTGAATTTTATTTTCCTTTACCAAACGATACACGTACCTATCATGTTACATATCAGTACCCATTAGAAAATGCGAGATTCTTGAATAATACTGATTACCAGTTGTGACACCTACAGTAAAAGATACTTACGAGAAATACAGGATTCCAGAATCCTTCCTAAGGGCTAAGGAACTATTTCCTCTTTTTTTATTTTACTTTTAAAGTTCGAAATAAAAGTTCCATCATGAAATGATAAATTCTTTATACAACTAAGCTAAAATATTTAATTTTAAGTTAATAAATTAGCTTTGATTCTACATCACTACAATATTTTTTAACATAACCAAATTGTCCTTATCAATATTATTTTATAACCTGAGGTAGAAATTTATTTCTTTTCATTTTATTTATTTATTTTTTTTTTTTTGATTATTATTACATTTCATTATTTTCTTGATTTTTTTTTTATAATTAGAATAAAAATGTTCAATAAAAATAAATTTTTATAATTTTATTTATAAAAATTACTCATAATTATTTTGTTAATCTAATTAACAAAAAAAGAGTTTTAAATTAAAATTGTTAATTATCTAATATCAATATATTTTTTGTTCGAAAACGTTTGTTAGTATTTATTATATTTTTCGGATAAAAATTGCTATTTTATAAATATTGTTACAATTTTGAGTTGTATAAATTTTCTAACGTAAAATTTAATAAATTATTTAAAGTAAATTATGTATTTAATATAGAAAATTATTTCGATTTTTTTTTTTCTATCATAGTAATTATTAATAATTTTTCAGTATATGATTTTTGAGTTATTGTTTCTTTTATTTAAAATTCTTTATTTCTATCAGATAATTCATATGGTTTGTTTTACATGAAAAATTATGGTATTGGAAGAAAATTTGATTTCGTTAATGTAAAATTAAAGAAAGGAAGAGAGTGAGAAGTATATAGAAGTTATAAAACCGGTCGTGTTTTATTATACTGAAAAAGATCGCGTGAAAAATTTGACAAAGTCAAATTATTGATCAATGAGAAAAAATAATAAATGTAAAACCGGAATAGTAAGAATAATATTAATATACAGTATAAAAGAATTAATATAAATATCACCGGTGAATTTATGATGTAATTCTGGTCAGCGTTTTATTATATTTTTAATTCTGGCCCAAAGTATATCATAATGCTGGACTCATATGGGCGAATGTCGATCATCAAAGTGAACATATATGCTTGCGGGTGACTGCTATTTTAAACTGATTACAAAATGCACTAATAATGCAAGATTTTAAAACAAAAAAATTTATATCATTGAAAATCTTTCTTGCTTTCGTATTTCGTAAGGCAAAATTTCATGATCATCAAATACCGTGTCGAAAAGGGCCTTTGTCACCAAAATAAAAAATGGTTTCGGAAAAATGTGATGTCGGTAAAATAATAGCAAGTAGGCAAAATGACGACATAGATTATAGAATATGTTATCATGGCCGAATTTATACAATCAGTACTTTTAAAATCAATCTCCAAAAAAAGAATAAATTATTTTTTTTTTCTTATACCGCAAATATTACAAAATAAAAAAAATTGAAAAAACTAAGAAAAATATTTGTGTAGTACATTATTACATGTATGCATTAAATATTGTAATGTAAATTATAACATTTTATTAATGGAAACATCTAAATAGTCTATTAATAAATATAGAATAATAAAAATTATATAATAAATAAAAAGATAAATAATACGTATAACTATTGTGTCGAACATCAGTGGTGTGATTTATAATTTTTGTTAAAAAAAAATTAATTACAATCAAAATATAGAATTATATCTAATTTTATAATAAGATTTCATTAAATTTCAAATTTTGTAAAAAGAATTTAAAGCAGTCTGTTCACACTTTTAAACAAAACCATACATTAAAAAAATCTATATATTCTGTTTATAATGTAACATAATTAACATAAAAAAATCATCCATCATATTAAAACATATCCTAGAGAAGAAGATATCCTAGAGAAGCTACAGCTTGTACTTCCTCTTGAGTGCCTGCAGCAAAGCAGAATTTTATATAATGAGAAAAATTTTCTTGTTTAATATTGAAGCTGAATTTATTTTTTTGTTCTGTATAATCATCTGAATCTTTATCGTCATATTTTGCTGATAGCGATTGTACTTGTATTGGATCCCCAGTTGTTGAATATGCTGTTATTCCAGCTACAAGTTTAGATGATTTGTCTGGTGGCACTAATAAGACAGGTGCTGAACATACTCTTCCATCAACATGATTATTTTCCCATTCTTGAGCAAGACCACTATTTTCGTCAACACAGAATGCGTCATTTGAGGTAATATCAATACAAGATTCGCCTTATCCACAGATAAAATTAGTATCTACAACTGTGCCTGGAAGATCATAAGATTCACATGAAACCCTTACTGATTTTCTTGTAACGCAAACGGAGCTTTTATATTTAGTATAAATATGATCAGTGCATTTAGGCCTAGTGGGTATAAAACTATTAGTGCTAAAAGTTTGATTTTGTAATTTTTCTACAGGTATTCCTACAACAGCTGAAACCAAAAAGAAAAATATATATATAATATATAATTGAGCAAACATATTCTTAGAGTGATATGGAAAGAAATGTTAAGTTTTTAATTTGTTCTTGCAAAAAAAAAAAAAAAAAAAAAAAAAAAAAAAAAAAAATATTATTTTTTTAATTTGTTCTTGCAAAAAAAAAAAAAAAAAAAATAAAGAAAATAAAGAATATTATTTTTTACAATGTTATTATTAAAATCATTAATATACATTTTCATACCACTATTTATACATTTTACCAAGTTATTATCCCTATAAAAATTTTATCCGTAAAAATGAGCCTTTCACGGACCCATTCACGGAAAATGTAATTAATTCGATAAATTCCGTGATGAGGTTATTAATTCCGGAAATATGAGCCTTTTTACAGGGAATGATAAACAAATTCGTTCCTTTCTTTATTTTTTTTTTTTATTAATTAAAGTTAAAAAATAATTTAATTATATTTTTGTAATTCCACGAGCCTGATTAATAACTTGTACTACACGGTCATTAAAAAAATTAATTAAAAAATGACAATTATTCTGTTGATGAATAAGAAAAGTATTTGTTAATAATAGTCGGGATTTCAATCCTTATTTGGGTAAACTATCATCTATGCTTAATTAGGACATCCGAATTAGGGTATCCCGACTTTTCACCGAAGTCTATTCCATCGAAATACATTTTACCGAAACCATTTTACCGAATGAAACATTTCGCCAAAGGAATTTTTACCGAAGCTTATTTCGCCGAAAATTTAAATCATACATATCGGCGGATTTGTTCACTTTGCGTTAAAGGAATTTATTGAATGATTTTCATAATTCCCGTTGCCTAAAATTGTTCTGTAATACCAAAAATCATCTGATAGATGATCACTTGATTAAATAATAAGTTTAGTAAAAATCTACATTTGCGAAACTTAAAATTATTTAACGTAAAGAGACGCAAAAAAACCCATTTCTCGCCTACATAGAATTTTTAATGTGTACTATTAGTAAAAAAGTGAGTATGTTTTAATATTATATAAAGTGAAAATAAAAATTTATATAGCCTTAATGGTCATGAATATTTATAAAAGTATTTTAAGGCCCAATAAATATTATTAAAAAATTTTTTCTTCTAATAAGTTTAATAAATTTGTGAAATTTTCGTATTTTTTGAAATATATGGTTAATTTTCATTCATATAATTGTACAATATCGGAACTTTTTATACTCAAACTGACCGTGAGCATATATATATTCAATTTTTACCCAAAAAAATCCGAAATTTATTGTATAAAGGGTGGTACTATAATGGATATTTTCAATATTACTAAGAATCATTCTCATTATATTTTAATCTAAAGAGAAAAATTTATCAAATTATAGTATAATAAAACAATATAAAATTTTTTTAATGTTCGTCCTAACCTTGCTGCGTCTTATATAATACTTTGTGTAACAAAAATGTAACAATATCAAAATGTTGATTAAGGGTGGACAAATCCCGCCCATATGATTAATAAAGAAATAGGGTATTAGATTGAACTCCAATGATAGAATATCAATCTCTAACATTTTCGGAATGACCGACCTATTTGATGTCAGTGAAATGGATGATTCGGAGAAAAGTATTCGGTGAAATGCCCATTCAGAGAAATTTACATTCGACGAAATGACTCTTCGGCGAAACATTCTTTCGATGAAATGGCTTCTGCGACAAGTCCTCCGGTAGAATGGACTTAGGAGAAATGTATACATATCAGTATACCGAATTACACCCATTAGAAAATGTGAGACTCTTGAATGATAGAATTAATCTATCTCACATTCCTGATTTACCAGTTGTCACGTCATTATAATTTACAATCCTAATTCAACAACAGATTCAGCAACAAGTCCAGTATCCTATTTATCGGTAAAATGATATTCAATAACAATCCTTCTATACTCAATCTACTTCTCAAGTACAGTCGACCTCCCATATAGTCACCTCCTATCTAATCACATCCTCCCATATAAGCACATTTGCATTGGCCCAAATTACTAATAAATATATTAAAAAAACCTCCTCTTTAGTCACATCATATAGTATTTTTATAATCACATCATTTTTTTTTGGTCCCGAGAGGTGTTCTTATATGGGAGGTTGACTGTATATTTCAATAATGACACCTACAGCTTCAATTTTAGTAAACGGAACTTGTTTCTTACAGTATGCAAGATGGATTACAGGATTCTTCCTAAGAGCTAAGGACTCTATTAATACATTTTTCGAGTAAAATAAACGAGCTATTTCCTCTTCTTTTTTTAAGGTTCGAATGATAATTCATTTTTTATTCTTTATATGACTAAGCTAAAATAATTAATTTTAAATTTTTAAATCAGCTTTATTCTAACATTGCTATAAATTTTTTAACATAACCAAACGGTCCTTATCAATAGTATGATTATTTTATAAACTGAGAGTAATATAAAAAATTTAGCTTTGCAAATGAAAGTTCAACTTTAATTTTCTTATATGAAGTTTATTTATTTGTATCTTTTCATTTAATTTGTTTCATTTCATTTCATTTTTTTTTTTTTTTTTTTTTTTTTTTTTTTTTTTTGATTATTACATTTCATTATTTTTCGATTATTTTCTTGTTTTTTTTATAATTAGGGCAAAAAACTTCAATAAAATAAATTTATTTTTTTTATAAAAATTATTCACAATTATTTTGTTATGTTTTCAAAATCCAATTAACAATAAGAATTTTAAATTAAAATTGTTAATTAATTATCTAATATCTAATATATTTTTAAATCGATAGTAACTATCAATATTATTCGGAAAAAATTGCAATCATATTTAATCATATTTTTGTAAATTTTCTAACGTAAAATTTAATAAATCATTCAAAGTAAATTATGCATTTAATACAGAAAATTATTTCGGTCCTTTTTTTGGAAAATTTTTTTAGTACTTGCTAATAAATTTTTAGATTTAAACTCCTTATATTCATATGATTGATTTTGCATGAACATTATGGTATTGGAGAAAATCTGATTTCGATAACGTAAAATTATAAAGAAGGGAAGAAAGGTTGGAAAGTATGTAGAAATTATAAAACCGATCTTGTTTATAAATTTCTGAAAAGCTAAATTTATTGATCGATGACATCTGTGGGAAAACTAACTCACATAAATTTCTTATAATAACAATAAAAAGATTATTTTGTCAGACATTCCCGCGTCAATACTCTCGAAGCAAATTTCGAAAGATCGATTCTGAAGTGATATTACGATAATATATAATGCTCGACATTTTATATTTTTTTTTATCTCGTTCATGTAAGCATATCTAGGTTCTCAGTATTTATTAGTCCGAAGTGTAACGAAGGACTATGTATTTCTATGCAAAGGTCCCATTAAAATGTCCGTCTGTCCGTCCGGCACGTGACGATATACAACAACACTTCGGACTTGTTTAGTTACTCATATCGATCATATCATTCATATGAATAAAAAGTTACTCATGCAAAAAAATTGCAACTTATGACATAAGATCTTAGTAATGTATTTTTATTAATAATGTAAAAACTTGATGGCAAGTCTAAATGTAAAATATAAATCTATAAGTAGAAAATTGGAAGATATTTTATTTAATTTTGTTAACGAATCTAACATTTAATCTTTTTCATTTTAGTCAGATCTGGGGCATAGATTTCGGTGGAAATTCAGAAATTTTCTTTTTTTGGATCTAGGACACACAGCAATTTTTTATTATATTATTTTGACGAAATAGCTTCTAACGTTTCGTTCTTTCTTTTGGAGATTTTATTAAAGCGAATTTAAATTACAGTTATAAAAATGACCGAGGAAGTAATCATGAAATTACGGATTTTGAAAAACAGAAAGTGAAAACAACAGTTCCGCGTTCCCTTTTGACGGTGAAATGCAAACCAGAATCTTTTTAAACGATTTTGTACTAGTGAGAACTTGCATTTTTTTTTTTTTAACGAAATTCTCACTAACGTTTCATTTCTTTTTTAGACAGCTAAAGAACGCGTGGAATTTTGGTGGTGGGCTAACCTTGATGATTTCTTTTTTACGTTTCTTTTTCAGTACTAATATTTCAGGTTTCCCTTTTTTTAGACGGATGATACTTTGAATTTCTTTAGACGCGCGAGAATTTGGTGGGTGGGTTTTTTTTAGACAATTAAGTTTCAAAAAAATAAAATTTTTTTGTCATTTTTTTGTAGGAACTTTGGTTCTAACTCGGACATGGCAGAATTGGGTAAGTTCTCAAAAATTATTTGAAGACCTTAAAAATGTTTTTATTGACGTTTTTTCTATTATATAGGTCCCGGATCATATTTTTAGTGTTTCAAAATTTTTGAAAGTTTCTTTTTGTAGATTCGGAATTTTGGATGAACTAAACCATCATAAGGGATAAAGCAAGTTTCATCATGAATTTTGCTGCTTTGATTTTTTTAAAAAAGAAACATATTGTTAATGTACCTCTATTTTCTTTTTATAGGATTTGAATCCTGACCATGGAAGATTAAGTTACGTTTATATCATTACGAAACTTAGCTTTATTTATTTTTTTTTAAAAAACTTTGATATTTTAACGAATTCTTACTAATACCATTTGTTTCTTTTTTTAGATAGTTAGTTTTTTAGATCTTTGAAGTTTGAACATGTTAAATTCACGTTAATTTAGTGGATTCTATTCTCATTGTAAATTATTCTTTAATTGTTTCTCTCCTTTTTAGATGGATTGTTCTTCAAGTATTTGTTGCATGGAATTCGGTAGATGATCTTTGAACTATTTTTCTTACTTAATGTCTATTAACATTTCGTTCACTTTTCTAGACGGGTATAGATGTGTGGAAATTAGTTGGATTATTTCTTTTATTAGGCAGCCAGTTTTTCAAGTAGTTGTATGAATAAAATGAAAATAAAGGGAGAAAAGAAAACTTGATTGCAAGAAAAGAGAGAAGAGTAATTAAATGAGGATAGAGGGGGATTAACATCTTTCGTGTAATGAACCATAGAATTAATTTTTAGATAATATTAACATTAAATAAGTAATTTATAATGTATTTTATAATTAAATTTTACAATATATTTTCAATAAATATTACAATAAAATTTACAGTATATTTTTCAATAAATTTTACAATATATTTTACAATGATTTACTACAATTTATATTAAATATACATGTTAAAAAATTAATGTTACAATAAATTTTATACTAATTATTGTACAATGTCCTTAATGTCCTTACAAGACCAATAACGAGTATCTTAACATGGTTTGTATATAATATACTAATATTAATTTTACAATACATTTTAAAAATTTTAGGTTGTTAGACAAAGTAGTATTAGTCCCAATTAATAATTGATTGAACAATAGTCTCAAATTTGGTTAAGATTACCAACATTTTAAAAAGCCGACTAGTACAAATTAATAATATTGATTACCGAACATTAATTCAATGAAACTGTAATATTATTATTATAATTCTTTCCAAATTGAAAAATGGACACAAGTTCAAAAAGTCCGGCTATAGCAGATAGTAGTATAATGATGTAAATTGTCTATATTAAACGATGCAAATTGTTTATATTAAAAAAAAAAAAATTCGATGTTATTTATAATTTATTGTATCACTTTTTATAAAAAATGTGATTTTTAAAAAGGGATCTACTGATATATAATACTAATTTGTACTGATATAAAGGAGTGATAATTAGATTATTTTTAATAATGTAAAAAAAAAGGGTTTATCAGTGTGTAAAATCCATGTGCACAATGTGCACGTGAGCACATTGAAAATTTCTTGTGCACATATGATGTCACGAAAATGTGCACATTTTGCACATAAAATTTTTCATTTTTGCACATTTCGTGCACAGTAATACAAGACTGCGCACATTTCGTGCACATTATGCGCACAGTTTGTGCACATTTTTTTTTCGCACATTAATAAACTACTTCGCTCATTTTTTTAATTTCTTTCCATGCCGTACTTTTTACACAACTAAAATAACTAATTCTTTTTTAAGTCGGCTATTAATTTTTAATGATTTTAATAATTAAATTTTGATAATTTTAATAATTAATTTTCGATTATTTTAATAATTAATTTTCAATGATTTTAATAATTAATTTTCGATGATTTTAAATTTTAATAATTAATTTTTTGATAATTTTACTTTAATAATTTTAATGATTTATTTTTGAAATGTCTCAAAATATAACGAATTTTTTCACACCTATTGACTTAACTGGAGCTACCCCTCCGGCTACTCCACAACCCAGTTCACCACATACTCCTTCTCGACGTAGTCCTCGAAATCATAATAATAATAAAAAGAAATATGTTTCAACAAAACAAATTAAGAAAAATAAAAATCCAGATCGGTTAAAAAAAGAAAATTTAACTTTTAAAGAAGCATGGAAAATAGGAAGAGCATGCATGGCTAGAACATCAAGTTATTGATGATAAAAATTGTATGTTTTGTACTATTTGCCAAAAGGCAAATGGCAATAGCTTATGGGCGACAACAGGCTCTGATACAATG